>JAGJRP010000368.1:0-50915 GCA_022832235.1 Lepidurus couesii | reverse complement strand
CAGGATTGGTCCAAATGACGCCAAGCACTGTCATTGGTCAATTTGAAAAGGCTATGGTGCGATACTTAGTTTGCTTACTGTACATAATGCTCTGAAAATTCGAAAGTTTTGTTTGTATATATATAGCTTCTGTCATTGTTGGACCCACCCAGCTCCAGAAGAAATGGGGTATTGTGGCCTATTCTGCGCAAGAATGAATCTTCTGCGCAAGATTAGCAGCTGAACCGGAAGACATATTTCTGCCCGGAAACTTGTGAAAAAGGACCACAAATTCATTGGCCATAAGGTAAACACGCGAAAACGTCAACTTTTCAACACGTTCTCCGGATTTAGTTACATTCGTACGGTACGGTCCACGTTATGTATCACGGAGTCAAAAATGACACTAGTGTGTCACTGGCCAACAGTGAATTTTTCTTTTTTCAGCTAGTGGAGTGAAAGAACTTGCTCATCCACTTTCGTTGATGAGAATCGTTAACCTAACCTAAGCTAACCCATAACCTAACCTAACTTAATATCCTGACCTAAGCTAACCTAATAACCTAATCAAACCTAACAAACCTAATTAAACCTCAACTATTCCCCGTCTTTAACTAGGTCTAGCCTAGGTATTAGGTATAGGAACTTTGTTTTGGAGTTAGTGAAAACAAAATGGAAGGAGCAGTGTGCAAAGGGTCGGGGGGAAATTACAGATTATTATGTTTTATTTGGCACCTAGAAGCTTGTCTATACGAGTGATGAGGTAGTAGGTCGTGGATTCGATTTTAAACTATTGAAAGTGCGTTTGAAACGTTCGAATGTCACATTTAGCGCGTATGAGTAGTAGCTACCGTTAACAGCAGAAGGTGTGGCTTAAGCTCATCCATCAAAAAGTCGCATCTTGGAAGTCAAGTCTGGTTGCATTAGACGGGTTCTTTTGCTCCTTTGCCGGTAAGTCTAAATTGGAGGGAAATCTAACGATCCCGCACCGGTTTTCAATGCACCGGGAGTCATTATTACACCTTGCGAGGCCAAAAGGGGAACGCAGAGGGCAGTGCAGGTCAAATTAAGGGATAACTGCGAACTGCAGGAGAAGAAGTAGCATTAGGCAGGTCCTTATAAGGGAATAATTTCACCCGAAACAAAAATATGATGGCTGTGGGACAAAAGAACGGCGGCAGGCCGGAGATGCGCTCATTATAAGGCTCTTTTGCATAGACCGCCCCAACGCTAGCCAACTGTCAGTAAAGCCGAAAAGATGGAAGTTAAATCCCGGATTTTTATGTAACTTTGCAAAGGGCAGTTTTTGTGTGGGGATTAGGGAAATTTCTAAGATCCCTTCGAACTCTTAATTCTTGTTTCCGGTTCCGTTTCGCTTAATATTCTTCCAGATTCGTTAAGTCAGGTTAATGATTCACGCTGTCTGTTAAACCTACAAGAGTAACACGAGTCTTTGTTGTGTGTTTGGCGTTGCTCAGTGGGGAATCTGGGTAGAGACATTACGTATGCAAGTGGCGTCTGCCTTATTATACGCTAAATCTCTGTTTTTCTTTTCTTGTCTTTCTTATTTTCGTATTTGCTTTTGTCAGACCGAATTCCAAAGTCTAGCGTTTTCTTTTCGGAGATTTTCGGAGACGAAAATTACGAGCATATGCGAAGGCTTTCGCAATTTGAATGGCATGCTGCAGAGGCATTATAATTATGGAAGCTGCATGGTAAAGCGGCCCCGCAATCTTCCTTAATAAGCTGTAACCGTGTTTTTGCCATTCGTCTTGCGTGTGGCGTGTCATCATGAGCTATGAGTTGGATTTTCAAGGGATATTCATCCTGTTTCCTGGCTTGTTGTTAGAGCTTCAACCCCGGTTTACACCGAGTTATGTATTTGCGCATTTGCCCGTGTTAATAAAAAGCTTCAGGATGGCATTTGCATCCGCGTTGGGACAGTTTGTTTCCTTCCGGGGCTAGTTGCAGGTTCCGTTTTTTATGCTGCATTTTGCAGTAAATGGACATATTGTGTCTGAGCGCCTTTGGTTGGGAGTAAAAGGAACAGGACTGAACTGACCATCTGTCATCCGTCCGCCTGCATAGTTAAGAGAAACTCGATTGGAGAGTGGTGCGGATTTGCTAATCCTCGCATAAAGCAGTATGGCTTTTTTCAGTAAGTAGTTCCGGTCTGATAGTCGGGGCCTTTGTTGCTCCGGCTTTTATAGACGACTGACTTACTCATGTAAATAATAAAAAAGGACAAAATTGGGTCCACACTGTAGGATATTGCTTTTGCACTGGTTTTATGACCCCACACAAGACTAATTCATTGTTGGAACCGTTTCTTTTTGCCTGTTGTCGTGCGTTTTGTTTGGGGGGAGCAGAAGTCTTCACTTCCAAGTCTGCTTCGTAGCAACCGAACTAAATACTGGTTCACATTGGCGTCCTGGTTTGCCGGTTGCGGCCATCAAGCCGCGTTCGTCTTGTAGTTCGACTTAAACTTTGACTACCCAAACTCGAAGAATTGTAGACTTTTAAGCTTGCTTTTAAGGCGACTTAAACTTCAGTCAAAACAGTCGCGGCTGTTGGAAACAGAGCCCTGTACAAGGCTCTGTTACGCTTAAAACTGAGCGAACGTTTTTTAATAACTGACTCGAGTTCACATTGGTGCCCTGGTTTGCGGATTGCGGCATCAAGCCAATTCATTGTTGCTAACAATACTGCGGTTTTACCTTGTAGACAAGTTGATTGGAAAGTAAGAGCCTTGCACGCTTATAAGTGAGCGAACGTTTTTTAGAAGTCGTCGACTCGAGTTCGTGGTTTCCTAGGATGAGCCCTTCAAGGACTGGCGGATGTCTGGGCGACTTTTCGAACGTTTTAGGTTAACGTTAAAGTTGCTGTGCCTGGGCTGTAAGAAGCTTTCATTATTATCCCTGGGCTGGCGAAGCCCTTGAAAATCGAACAAAATGGAAGCCACCAAACCCGGATCTGAACACTCGACAAAGTTGTAATCGTGATCCCTTTTCAGTTAGGACGTTTAAGAAACACCGTGTCTAGAGTTTCTCTTTCACAGAAAACCAATATGTAAACAGTAGACTCTCTCAGGTTCATGTTGCTTGGAAACCCCGAGCATCTAGGAAGGAGTCATCGGTGCAGGAAAAGCGATCCAAATCCAAGCGATCCACAAGATTTCATTGTCGCTTTCACGCATTGGTAGGACTGGAGGAACACCTGGGGCCTCGGGGATCAAGATCCTGGGCGCTAATGAAGCCGTCTGCATTTGAAGGCCTTTCCCCTTTATTGAATTTTCCGATCTCGGTTTCGGGTTCCAACAGGCTGGTCCAATTGTCATTCCGCGATAACAGTAATGTACTGTACAACTTTACTTAGCACCGTATACGTTAGGAAACCACGCTCATTTCGTCAGCGCGTGGCTTCTCCCCTGACAATAAAATGGAGTTTCGGATAAGAGAGTGGTAAATGGTGGGGGGGAGTCCAATAACATCTCGAAAAAGTCGTAAAATAAGACCAGGTGTCTGATTGACGTCCCTAAAAACGAGGCAGGGGCAGCTGACAATTGTACTTGGCCGTGCTGCTACTTAACACGGTTTGTTTACGGGGTTTACGAGGCCTATATGGAAACTGCGAGGTAGACTCAAGAAAGGAGTTGCAGCAGTTGGCAGGCATGCGTGCGAAGCTAACACCTCTAAATTACCCACTCAGATAGGAGTCAAGGCTGTCATGAAGTTCCCGTGTCTCCCAGGCGAGTTCCTATGGATTCCCAAGTTCCTTGCTGTGCTGACGTGTCGACAGGGCGCTTAGGAAGCACCAACTTGTCGCTAGAAGCTTCAGCAAGCCGAATTACGGTCCATACCGTGGTCTACCCAAGCTACACCGCACTCGAGTGCGAAACCACGGCCAAAGATCCACGTGAATACCGAATACCAAGTAGCATCAAGGCTCTGGTCAACAACGGCTTAACCCCGAAGTGCGGAATGGCCCCTTGGAATACGCTTGAAGAAACCCCATTGGCACCTCTACGATCTCGCAGGATTCCTTTCAGAGTAATGCCAACATACATATACACACCTGCGTGGGCTTTGGGGAGTTTGAACGAACACTTATGAGCCTCGCCAACAAAGCCCAAAAGTCTTTAGCCTGTGTTGTTCTCATGCACCATCTCTCACCCGGCGAGATGGCCTTTGGCCTGCTCCACGCGATGTGCCCACAAATAGCCTGCAACCACAAAGTCTCTCCACTTTGTGGTCTTGACCATTGTTTTTCTTCCATTTCTACCTGCATGTGAGCGGCTAGGTGTGTGGTGGTGTGCTCTTACCGGTTGCCCACATGACGTGGCTCTACTTCAGTCTGGGTAGTTTCGCTCCAGGTACCCGCGCTATTACTCTGTCTGGCTCGGATTCCTCGAAGTAGGTTAAGCGTTGCCGTTATTCGCGGGGATCTATCAAAACAAAAACTGAGGCAAACTCGAAACCTCCGAACTATCTGCGAACTGCTTTTATTGCCGAATGTCCTACACGTCCTACATGAAAAAGGACCACCTTCAAGGTTTCGGGTCACAGGGTCCACCAGTCCGATGTTTCGACCTGATAATTAGCAATTCCCACAAGGTTCCACGCATTCTTCCCCACTACCCTGGGACACTTTTCTTCATATTTGTTGCTTTTTGGTCGCTTCGAAAGGGGATTCCAACCCAAGATAGACGCATCCAAGCATTCCAGCTTTTCCCAACAGGTAGTCGGAAAAAGATAAAAAAGAAAGGAAGCTCGACATGGATTTGGACATGCCTGGATTGGCTTGTGGTGGTATTGTGATTGTAGATGGGCAGCCAAGCTCGACCGGCGCATTTAATCCACGTGGTATCGCTACTACCACTTCGGGCTGGCCTTGGTCCGTCTAAACGTGTGTATACCTTTTCACTATGGCCGGTACCAAACGTAAGGCAAAGGGTCATCGAGGAAGGGGGCGAGAAAGGTTGTAAAAACAGCCAAAGCGTGGTGGTTCGTATCAAAACAAAAGCGTACTACGCTTCCGGTCGTTTTTTCTTACGTTTTATTAGGATTTTTTAGATTCACTTTTGGCGCCAAAAGAGGCAGCTGCGGTGTTTCCAAGCTTGGCGGTAAGCACCCCGTATACCGTATATTCCCCACTCCTTAGAGCTTAAAGGTCTTCTTATTCCGCTGTAGCAAAAAAAATATAAAAAAATAAAAGGGCGTCTCTCTATCTCTCACCTGTCCTGGACACTAATGGCGTGGCAGGAATGGCGGAGTCGGAGTTGCGGCAACGAAGAAATCGTGACTCTGGAAAGGCAGCAGCTGGACAGCGGCTAGTGCAGATTCTTTGTCATTTGGAAATCAGGATGAGGATGAGGTTAGGAGCCTTACAGGTATTTACCCACTCCAAAATATGGGCCTTTAAAAGGATAGACTCTTGGTTTTCTGTGAAACAAAGTTCCTCGTGACCCCAAATCCAATTGTCCGAAATATTTGACTTATTTATTTTGTATTTTAAATTTTATTTTAGTTGAACTGTTTAGTGTTTGTGCCTATGGTTTCGCGTTTTCTTATTTTTGTTTTCAAATCTTTTAGTTATTTTTCGTTGAAAATAAAAAAAGGCAAAGTTTTAATGTTACCTTCATTTTCTTTGGCGTTAAAAATTTGTTAAAATTCGATTTTAATTTAAGAAAGGTAATCTAATTTAGTATGTTATTTGCTTTTAATTGGCATTTTAATACTCTCCTATTTGACCTCTTTTAGTTTGGCCTAATTTGATTTAACGTATTTCATTTTTATGTAATTTTAGGCACTTATAGTTTTAATTTGACATTGATTTATTATTGTTGTTTCACTATAGTTAGGAAAACTGGTTAGCGAGAAGCTTAGAATTGATTTAACCTGTTTTATTTTGAGTTATTTGGGAATTTTGATTTGACGGGGATTAATTATAGTTAGCGTTGTTATTTTAGTAGATTTTAGGAAAACTGGTTATTGAGCTTAGAATATAGGCGTGGTACTGGTACGGCCTGGGTTCAAAGAACACCGAGTTTTCGGAGTTCAAGGATATCCCCGGGTCTAGCCCCTAATGTTTGTAAACACTGACCTTACGCTGTTTGCACCCTTTAGCCAGGCTTGGGCCGTGGTTTTCCGCTCTGGCGGCACCTGGCGTTATCTTTTCCGTGCGTGTTGTCTTATGCGCGGGTCTGTTTAGAGAGCAAGAGCCACAATAGAAAAACTTGGGCATACCGTTAGGGGTATTTTTTGCGTTTTCGCAGTGTGAAAAGGTCTGTGCGTGCGAGCAAAAGCGTATTTACGGTGGACGTATCACGTCACAGGAAATTTGTCCCGCCATTTTTTTTTTTTTTTTTAAGAAACCAGAAACAAAGAGGTCCTTTGTTGGAACGCTTTTTGTAGGAACCTCTTTGGACTTGTAAGATTTAATTTTTATTTAACGTTCCTTTTGGACGGTTTTGCTCCGTCTCCGGTTCCAATTTGGCTCTTGTCTAAGGGCTATAAAGGAACATACCCCTTGTTTGGTGCAATTTAAAAGGGCAATAGACACTAAAAAACAACTTTGTCTTGGGGGATACAATAAAAAGATATAGCGTCTACTGATACGTTTCTTTCAATCGTGCAAAAAGTAGTAGTTAAACTATCAAAGAACGAAATTGCAACCAACCATGGCTCTCTGACGTCACAGACGTAGCATTACCCATGGCACCCAGCAGCTTTGGCTGACGAGCTTTTAGCATGGAAGTGAACAAACTCGGGAAGCAGGCCTTGACACGTCGTTGACATCATGGCCCAATATATCTCCCAATAACATGCGCATGATGACACTCAAACGACTGTTTATTAAAATTGAAATAAAGTGCGAGTTATTCAGAATTTTAATATGTGATTTTTCTTTTGGATGACCACATGGAAAATCTCGTCAATCCACCTTGGGGGTTGTTCTAAAGGACGCAAAGATGGATTGCATTGGGACGTTGACACAAGGACGACGGTGCACCCGACTTAAGGACTACGAACCTTGATTTAAAGACTTTATAGCGCGCGTCTTTGCGTGCCAACATTTTAAGATAGTTGTTGAGGACCAAAAAAGGGTCTTTATGTCATAATAATTTTTGGGGGTAAAAAAAAAGTATAAAAATCTCGGCGTGACAAAAGACAGGCTCCAGTTTTTGTGAAAGGGCTCTCGGTTTAAGAGGCTTAGAAAAAAAAAAGCGGTCAACTGTCCAATTATGCTGAGGAGCCTGTAAGGTCTGTAAGTTTAATTGGATAGGTCAAGTTACCCGGTAATTTGTTGTAGTGAAATGGCTTTTTAATGAGCCATCACCCCGTCGTTATAAAAAAATCCTCTTTCTATTTGCGTTTATGTTCCAGTTAGTTAACTTCCCTCTTCTCTTTAATCCTACATGTATAGAAAACTAATTTTATCTAGAAAACCTACAACAAAAGGAAAACGGTACACAACAGGACTTGTGTCGTTTCACTATGTTTGGGCTGAAAACGGTGGAAACTGCGTTTTCGTTGATAACCGATACATTAAAGATCCCTCGGCATCTTTCGCGTCTGTTTGTTACTTCCAACGCGGTTTTCTCACATCCAAAAGAGGAATTTTTCAATCTTAAGGGGGTTGTTTCGTCACCCTCAAGCTTCCCAAGTTCCCCAAGCTCCCAAAGGACTTGTATTCCATCCATTCCATGTGTTGAGTTATGATTACTGTTTACGAGTTGGTGTGATCGCCGAGTGACCCGAACGAGCCCTCTATCATTTCCTTGTCCGGGATCCTTCACGGCTTGTCGACCTGGATTTTTACCCCAGCGTGATTAACACGTTGATTTTGGCAGGGGATGGTTGATGTTGGCTGTCACTTTAAGGGACAAAACCCCTCTCTAAGCCCTTGCCTTATATTCCTGACAAAAATGAATGTCAGGTGTTTTAAGTGAATCTCGACTCTTTGGCTGACAGTTCACACAGGTTTTGATGTCCCCATATATAGATACATGTAAACGACATAGATAGTAAGAGCCTCGACAAGGTTATAAATCTATGTATTAAATACGCAGTCCAAAGTGGATACCGTCGAAATAGACACCCACGGAAAGGAGAAGGAGGAAATGGAAGGGTTGTACACTTTAAATATAGGGTAAGACAAATTGCTGCCAGACATTTCTTGACCCCACAGAAGGTATTGTTGTTCTCACCAAACCAATGAAGATTGTTATTTATACTTAAAAAATGAAGGAAAAGGCGTCATTAACTTGTAACTACATAGTGAGTGGTGGTATTTCCGTTTGGGCAACATTTGTACGAATTAATATGAAAGGAAGTTTAAAATAAAAGATTTTTTTTTACTCATTTGCAATGCATTTGTTTTTTATTTGATGGAAGTTTATTTACTTGATACTTTGTAGAATTAGACTTGAAATTGCGTAAATCTTAGCATTTTAATTATACATTACGTATTAAAGCCGGAGTAACGCTACGAGTCCGCCGTTAAGAACAAAATTCAAGCGTTTTCACGAGTTTTCACCCCTATTTTTCAAGCTCGCTGCTTTTTCGAAGACACAGGCCGGGCTAGCGCGACGAGCCCGGCTTAGGCGTTTCGTTCGCTCCCACCCTATTCTACTTGGTCACAGCATTGCGCCCACACAGGCACGGTAAGTAAACGCAGCGAGTCCAATGGGTAACATTTGTACGAATTAAAATGACGTATTTTAAGATAAAATATTTTCTTATGCAATTGCCATAGTTCTTCTTTGTTAGAAATTCTATTTGCCTTGGAATTATATACATGTTACCATGACAATCGAAGAAAATAGAAATTGTTGAACTAAAATCAACATGTTCTCCAGTTCCGGAACTCGGAGATTTGACACTAGGGTATTAGTGTTGCAAAAACGTTCTCTGGAAGAAAAATGGCAAGCGGGTGTCACTCGTGTTTAAATTGGTAGTTGGATTGGAAATTCCTTACGTTTGGTTAGCTTACGTTAACTTAGGTTAGGTTACATTGGGTTAAGTTAACGATTCTCATCAACGAAAGTAAATGAGCACTCCACGGGCTGAAAATAGAAAAATTCATTGTTAGACAGTGACACACTAAAGTCATTTTTGACTCCGGGATACGTTACATAATGTTTGAAACTAAATCCGGTGAATGTGTTGACTAAAATAGAGTTAGTTTACAAAAGAAGCACTTGAGCTAAAGTATTGTATGTGGGAAAGCCTTGGGTCATTTGGAAGTAAAGGGTTGTGAAAAGAAAGTGCGCGTTGTAACTTGTTGCTTCTAATCAATTTTGATTCCCGATGGTTTTGTTTAACGAAGAAATGTTTGACTGATGACATCATCCCAGTGTTTTTTTGGTGTACTGTACTGTACACAGTACAGTGTGCTGACCAAATATTGTCCCTTTTTTCTACAAAAATCTTATTTAATTTCGGTTGTTTTTGTGTTTAGAAGATGAGTTGGCACTTGTCATTGACGGAAGCGGTTACAGTTTTGATTGTTCGTGTGGTCAGACAAACTTTAGAGAAAAAGCCCAAGTCGTTGAAATAACATCGTAAGAACCGTCCGTCTCGTGTCTGAACCCCATTTCTGGGTTTTAATGAGAGCTAACTTGGCGTGCAAAGACAAGGAACGCTTGATCGGAAGTGAGCACTTTTTCCGACCGGGGAACAAATAAAGGGGTATAATAGGCTTCGCCAATTGGTGGGTTGGAACTAGGCCTACCACTCGCCTTTTCCCGAAACACATTTTTTTTTCTCTATTTTCTTTTCATTCCGTGGAAACGCCAGCAAAAGAGGAAACGATAATTGGTAGTTACTGGAGGTTTCACGCCGTTATATTGAATGAAAAAAAAATAATCATGCGGCCGTGGGAAGTCTGTGTTGCCCCCTATAAATTGTAGTAGTAAACGCAAAATGCACTAGAAGTGCGTTACTCATTGTCGCTAAAGTTGCATCCATAACCTTCTTGTTACCAAACTCGTGTCCCTTTTTTGGTTTTCTTCAATAGTTTCTTGTTTTTCTAAACCCAAAATTAGAAAGGTAGAAAAGAAAGCGTGTTACACCTTGTTGTGGGTTGTAAGTTGTAACAAGAATCAATTAGCTGCACAACTAGAGCCGCTTGAATGTTTGCGAACGTTTTTTCGCAGCCAGCGAGCCAGGCCTCCGTTGCTCCCCCTTTCCCCCAAGCTGTTTACGATGTGGCGGAAGAAGGCGGCAAGAAGGAAGTTTCGCATCACACGCAATCAACTCATGAGACTCATGGGGCCAAATGTCAGGTATACAGAGAAACCGCTGGAGAGATCGATTTTTCCCTTCTTGGCAGATAACGTTGATTATGCCTTCCTTTCCTACCTGAAATACATAATAATATAACCGAATACTGTGCATATAGAATGCATACAGTGTAGTAGAACATATCTTACAGCTTGTCGACACAATTCGCACTTCTGTTTACAAATCTGTCGTGGAGGATACATTTGGGGGCTTAGTCGTCTAGACGCGCCAACAGGTCACAGCGTTCAGTAACTGCACAGTACCTTGTTGCTTATTGGTTCTTCTTTCAGTTGGCAGATCGTATTACTGGGATACGCGTAGTATCGGTTTGGATGGTTCGGATGCTTTGGAAGTGCAGTATCACGTTTGGGCGATCACTGTCGCTCGTTTTGCACGTTGGCGAATTCCACAACAAGTTCTTTGACGTGTATCTTTCAAGAGGTGTAATCATAGCCTAGGACGAGCTTAGCATACTTGTCGCGGATTTCTGAATGGGAACATGAAGCGTTAATTCGAGGCTTATCTGACTGCCCTCTTTTAGTTGGTCTCCCACGTCACTTGAACTGATAGAGCTCCCTGAAAAGCTGGTCGATCTTTTGAGAAGCATGGGAATGTTGGATCCCTTCCCCTCAACAACAAGCCTGAGGTTCGTTTTGTATTTCAAAAGCTGGAGGGTTTGTTGTGACGCCGAGGAGCCCTTTGGACCATACAGCAGACTGGACGGACGGAAGGTGAAGGTTTGTGCCGGTCTCTGTAGGTGACGGGCCGCGGGGACTGTGCAGGATGCCCGGGCCTACATCGAACAAAACACGGCGTCTCTTCCCCGCATCAAAGGCGTCGATAAGATTTATCTTGAAGCGACTTCTGGACCTTGGAATGCGACTGATTAGTGGCCCAGAAACGGAAATGTGGGGTAAGAAGACAAAAGTAGATAAAGTAAACAAAAAACAAATAAAATACAAGGGGAGGAGACTATTAGGAAAGGTGAGATAGAAAATGAGGCATGGTTACACGTTACGTTTTGGTGGGGTTTGTAGTTAACTTGGTAAAGGCAACTCCTGGCCCAAGTGGCTATAGGGGAGGGAGAAATAATAGCATGACAGGACAAATTCTCAAAATTGTAAACAGCGCTGCTTTTGTGACCCTCCGCGGCATAGTTTTGTTGTTGGATTTTGAATAGGTGGGGAAGAGGTCCAGTCGGAAGCTTGGAACATTCGGTATTCTTGCGTAAGACCAAACTATGCACCTCTCTCTCCCTCTCTTTCGTGGGCTGGACTTGTTTTCGCTTCGGCCACCTTAAACCATCCAAAAGACAGCAGATTTTGACGTTATCTGGAGAGATCCAAGCTAAAAACATTCTCCGAAAACAGAATACGATGTGCTACTTTGTCTAAAACCGACACATAAACAACATTCTCACGAACATCTAACAAAAGAAAATCCAATCAAAATTTAATAAAAAATTTCCTAGGTTAGGTTGTTGAGACTTGAGACTTCTAAAACTCATCTTCAAGCTAAAACTCACCCTCGTTTTTAAAATGACGGTCCAAATGATGACAGAAAGCAGAGCAAGAAAACTAGTTTTTTCCAAAATTTTCCTTTCCATCATGCGTTAAGTAGTAACGAAGCTACAGCAGTTACCGTGCCACGAAGCCACGAAGCGTCATGAGGCTTGCCACGACACGTCCGTGACGTCGCGATTCAACGTTCGCACGCCAATAGCTCCCAAAAATTTCGAACAAAATGCATCGTTTCTAAAAGAGTAAAGGCTGCAAGCGTCCATCACCACGTCTAACCTGTGATTTTTGGTTAAATAGGGGGGTGACGGAGACGAATGTTGTGGTCGCGTTCAAGTCTTGTTAAAAAGACGTCCATCTTTGTAGCACATAATAAACTGATTTAGAGGGGTCAGAGGGTGCGTTTCTGTTACCCAAATGTTACTTTAGTCCGTCAGTCAGCGAAATAGAGGAGAAAACTGAAGGCTAATAGTTCCTGATGAAAAATGAGCCGAGTTTTGGGACTTGCCAATTTTCGTCGAAGGTTTTCGGGATGCGATGGTCATGTCAAGATCATCCCATGTCCATTACTTGATAGCTGGACCGTAAGAACCGTGTAAAGGGGGTGGGGTAAGGACAGTTGAAAAGAGTGGCTCGAGGGAAAATGTTTCCCTCTTCAAAGTTTTTGAAAAATGAAGTTGGTCCTCGGTGTTCGGTTGGGGGTTTGAGCCGTTTCCAGCCAAGGGACTTTTTGCTCCTGCTGCTGCCGGGTTGGAAGCTGTGGATCTGCGGCCTGATGAGCCATCCATACTGAATTCTGAAGTAGCCAGACGAAAGAAGAGAGCGGGAGAGAGGCCCCCTTTGACCTTCTCCTTTTTCATTTTTACCTGCGAACCGCATTCTTTCGCTTTCTCACTCAACTCGGACTTTGAAACAACATGGACCGCGCCGCGATTTTTTCTTTACGAACGCCAATGAGATAACAACTTGAATGATTTCCTACCTTCTTGAACACAGCTTCTTTTCTCGTAAAAATTTGTAAAAGAAGAAAAAAATAGATTTTTTGGCGGACGTTTTGCGGAGACCGGAACCGCAATTACCCCCAATACCACTAAGGTTTCATTAACGCCAAACATGGGTTTAAAAAGGATTTTTAAATAATACTGCCATTCAGACTTTTCGAGATAGAGAGATGGACCGTAGCCATTTTGTCTTCTCTCTCAATGAATATGAAACGTGTTCCACAAAAAAAGGGCCAAAAAAAAGAAAGAAGAACTATAAAAGCAGTGTGAATCCTGAATGGGATATTGGCAGATAAGAATCTTCGTACTTTAGCGTCGCTGGGTGGGGTCGACAATAGACCGTCAAAGGGCTGGGGCCAAAAAAAGAATGTCTGGTTATAGGCATACAGAATTGGCAAATTTCGACACAAAAGCGCGTGAAATGCGAGTTGTGCGAATCGCAGTTCTGTGACATTGGCTGCGGCGTCCGCTCAACGGACACGCCGGATTTTCGAAAACTCGAATTCATTGTTGTTGCCGTGCCGATGTGGGACCAACAACGATGTAGAATTGGTCTCGGGCGGCTCCAGTCGAATTTCATTCTTGCTCCAAAGACCAATCCTGTCGCTTGTACCCAATTTACAAACGGAATAAACGGCTAAAAGCTAAAAGCTCGCATAGCAACAAGAAAACGGGTCGAGAACTGGACAATACAAGTGAAAATTGTCCCCGGCCTCTTTATTTCACAAGAGAAAACAGCCCTTTTCGCTTCAAGTGCAAATATTGACGCGTACAAGTACTATACGCTACGTACGGTATAGTACAGTATACCCGCGAAAAGATAAACGAAAACGCCCAAACCAACCATGTGATGTCCAGCGCCCAAAAGTAGTCTAGTAGCCCAAAAGTAACCCCAAAGTAGCCCAAAAGGGACGCTTTGGAGGAGTTGCTGTCAATTAAACGTTTTATTGCAGGATTTTTCCCAGAAGTCTTGTAGCCTGTGTGCTGAACATCGAAAATGTCCTGTGAGGTGCAGTTTGAGTTTGATTTGTTTAGAAACGGTTATTTACGTCCTTTTCCTGTTAAGGAACAGTGAGGGGGGTCAAAAGTATCATTTCGGGGGTAAGGGATGGCAACGAAAACTGACGGATGTAAGCGCAAATCTAAACGGAGCTTGTGGTTTGGCTCATTATGTATGCGTGGCGGCTTAGTGCTTTACGTATAGAGTTTACGACTCCTTGTAAAACGCCACATATCGCTTCCATCGCTGGCCACAAATTAACTCGACCGGCTATATAACCCAAGCTTGGGCTCTATAGGCCTCCTCTTCTCACTTTTTTTAGTATTATTATTTTCGCTTTATTTTGCTTTTTTCCCTCCGTCCTCCTCCAAGAAGTAAGGCTTGCTAGCGCTGGAGAAGTTTGTTTAAAAAAATAAAAATAAATAATAAAGCTGGCGCGGTCCGTGCAAGCTTGTGGGCAGTGATGAAGTTTTACAGGGCGCATTCCTCATTTTATATAGTAATTTGAGCTAGCGTAGAACCTGTTTGAGAGTAAGGAGGGAACACTGCAACACGTAATATATAATATATTTAACCTAATTTAAACTAATAAATAAAAATGGAAATATATTAAATATAACTACACTAAATATAAATCTAATAAATATAAATAAAATAAATACAAATGCAAAAACAATAATATAAAAACAATAAATAAAATGTAAATAAAATAGCGTATAATAGTATATACTTTGTATGTAATATTCTAATATAAAAATAAAAAAATAAATACATAAAAACCGAAAAATTCTGGAAAAATCACATGTAGATAACATAGAAATATTTTTTTTTTAATAATAAACTTTGGCAACAGGCTTATGCCTTTACACCAATATTATTAAAAAAACAGAAATAATAGGTAGATATGGGTAGAGTATTACAGAATGAAAGAAGTGCAATTCCGAATTACTTTGGGTGGTCCCAAACACACTGAAGCCCTTGTGAGTGTTTTTTGTGGGTTTTTTTTACAAAGAGGGGTAGATGATAAGCCATTGTTTGACTTTGATAGGCATAGCGGAGCACTTTTGAAAAAGAGGAGATGAAGGATACGAGTTTCTAATATGACAAGAGGTTTTGAAGCTAGGGTCCAACGTTTGCGGTTGCCAAGTGGAGAAATTTCATTGTAGTGTTCTGACCCCTGAACCCCGGTTCCAAATTAAAATTACGGCCTTGGCTAGCTAGGGTGGCTATAAAAAAATTCTTCGTTTTGGCGATACGTCCATTGCTCTTTTTTCCTTGAATTGGCTGGGTTGGGCTAGCTGTTGCCGAGCGGTCTCTTTTGAATGCAAACGGCCCTTCGCCCTAATTGTTGCCATATAGTACCACTGTTGTGCTTCCTGATGAGCCGCCTTGTCGACATTTAGCACTAAAAACGTGAAAAAGTTGGAAAGGGGGGCAACAGCCCAGTTCTGCCTCCACCGTAGCCTCGTAAAACCTTTATTTTCGTTCATAAAAAAGGGCCCCCGAATCAATTGGTTTCGAATAACAGCAAAGAAACAAGCTTCCTTCGAGCTCTTCTAAAGAACTATAAAAAAAAAAAGACAAAAACTCCATTTTTGCCTTGGAAGAAAGGAAGAATACAAAGAAAGACGGCAGGATTTCTTAAAAATAAAAGAAAAAACGGGCTCTGTTGTTGTGCTGTAGGTACGTCTTCGAGCTTTGATTCAAGAACTTGAAAAGCAGAGAAAATTAAAAAAAATCTGGATTTTTTTAAAGAAGAGTCTGGATTTTTCCGGGTTTCTTAAGGGAGGTCGCAGAAGATACAAGCAAACCCTTATATACCTGTTGCTACGCACAGTAGGCGTCTGACAACAAATCTCGGGCTAACGAAACAACTGTCCTATCTGCGAATGTCCTTCTAATGACTCAACGCGGCGGTATCGTAAATTTCGAGGGAGGTCAAGGGGCGTGGAGGTGATGCTCCGAGAAACCTTAGGGATCATTGTCCATCCGTCCAATTTGGGGGGGGGGGTAGCAACCCAAAGTCCAAGAAAACCGAAACTATGTATTAGGGGTATTGACTATAACCTATCCCAAAGTACTGTTGTGCGAGGTTCCTATTTTCCATTTGCCATTTTCTAAGTTTTGAGTCCTTGGGTAAACTTAAACTTGGGGACTCGTTAGTCGTACATTCGTACAGTACACTGATCGTTTGGGAAAGACGAGTTCCGAGCCCAATGAGAGTGGACCCACACACGTATAGTACAAAGTCTTCTCAAACCGTATCAAGTCGGTTCCCACGGCTTCCATCTATCTATAGACAGTACCGGGGCTCTGTTTAAACAGGCTGCGGGCTTTTGTGCCTCGGAACGTTCCCTAAAATGGGCCGCGGACACGGACACGGGACCAGCGAACAAAACCCCGGCAAAACGATATGTGATGTGGATACACATGTAGGTTTTTACAGGCAATCCGTAGCCCTGCTTAAAGGGGAATAGAAAAGTTTGAAAAAAAAGAGAAAGAGAGTTCTTATTATAGGTTGTCTCTACTCTTCAACGCGTTAACACGGTCCATCGATAAAGGTTGGCTGTTACTCAACCTTTTCAGCAAATTTGATCCATTTATCCATGCGGAGGGATTGCGCAGGATTGCTCGGAATAGTCTAGATTCCCTTACACTTCTACTCCCTGCTTTGCTTTTCGGGGTGGGGCAAAAACTTGGAAACTTGGGGTATTACAATGGGCTGCTCCCCCCCCCCCGTCTTTTTTTGGGGGGGTTGGAAAACCATTCTGCAATTGTCCACCGATGTTCTCACGTGGGAAAAGCGCCCAGAGACACAAAATCAAACCCCAGAGTGGTGGGGATTGTGTAGCTCTGATTTCAATTGCATGGCGCCTTATTACGCAGTAACAGTAACTTGGTAAAAATGGAAGAAGAGGGGGGTACGTGGATGACAAGGTGTTGGGTTGTCAATCAATCCGGCTGGAAAACGTTCTCATATTTTGGGGGGAGCCAAACGAGCCAACTTAAAATGAGGTATGCTTGTCTAGCGACTTGTATTTTTTTTATTTTATTTTTTCAATGAGAAGATAGGTTTACACTATCGTATTTCCGTTTGACACCGCACGCCATGAAAGCGCTCATCACATTTTTTTAAACGCCATTTTTGGTTTCGGCCCCCTGTGTGCTGGAAGTTAGCTGTTCCCACGCTTTCAGTCGGATTTCGAAGATTCAGCCAAGCCACGAAGCAAATGAAAATAAAGCGTAAAGAAAAAAAATGGCGTCTCACCTTACCGCGCCGAGGATTAAGATGTAATGAACTTGAAGTTACGGTGGCCGGTGGCTGCATGAGAACAAAAAACACAGGCCCAGGTTAATCTGTTTTGTTTCAAAATGAAAGGAAGGGGGTTCCAATTCCAACCAGATTTATGGGATTTAATTTGTGCCTCATGAGAAATACACAGCAATAGAATAGGTTTTCTTACGGCTAACTTTGAAATTCAGTGTTGTGGGACATGCGACATAGTCCCGCATGGCGCTGATGTTTGTTATTGTCTTGCTAACGCCTTGCGTACGAAAGTGAAAAATAAACTGACCAACTTATAATTCATTGGAAAGAAGGTGGATTGGTTGTGCACTAGCTGTTAGTATGCTCGAACTTACTGTCAAAGATGGTTTCATGAAATGTGCTGGTTTTAACAACGTTGTTCCGAATTCCCCATGCTTACCGCCTACACCAAGCTAAGGTAAGCTAGTATGCCTTAAGGCTCCCGTATACCTTAGCTCGGTATAGGCGCTTAGCATGGGGAATTTCGGACCACTTTTTTGAGAAAACCAGAGCATTTCATAAAAAAATTATTTTACAAGGCTCTTGAGTTTGCTCACAGGTAGTGCACAACCAAAACCCGATTTTTTACAATGAGTAGTTAATTAGCAATATCCAAATGAAGTTTGCAACTATGAGAAATACGTGACCTAAAAATCTGTTTTTCGGTTGTGCACTAGCTGTTAACAAAAGAAAATTTTTGCATTAGACAGTTTTCAAATGTGACACGCCGTTTTCGAGAAATCTTGGTCCGAAAGTTTGACGACTTGATTTTTTACATTGTGCTGCTACAGCAAACTGTGGTAACAAATCGTACTTTTCAGAAGCAAAACAAACGTAGAAACTTTGCCGGCAATTAGCTGTCTATTTATTATCTCACTTTCTTACGCAAGTCTTTCGCAAAACAACAAAAACTACTAGTGCCATCTGTGAATTGTTCCTATCAATAAGCTAAGGTATACGGGAGCCTTAACAATCAGTACATAATTTGGTTGCACTTTATTTCAGAAATTTGCAAAAGAAGTACTGGAATGGCGTTATGAGTTAATACGTCCTAATAGGCTACTTCTTAGCAAAAAAAAACTATAAAATTGTAACTGAACGATATATTCAAACGTAAATTTGGAAGTAATTCATTATTGCAGTTCGCGAAAACTTGTTTGAATGTTAGATGTTTAAGTCTTCCCTTAGGGGCCATTCTTCGCGTAAAAAGGAGCAAAATAGCCCTGCAAGATTAGCTTAAGAGTGGCAGTTATTATAAATGACCTCTGCGAACACAATGTTACAAATGTTGCGTCTATTACGGCACCCCGTAGATCCCATAAATTCTCGCAAGTCCAAGCTTTGGGGAAGCTGCTTCTCCTCCAACTGAACGTATTTTTCTTTCTTTATTTTTCATTGGAAGGGATAGATGGGTGGTTTCGTGCAAGGTCGTTCTAGTAGCTTACACCTATGCACGTGAGCAAAGGATTATAAAATGCGTTCAACCTTCCTGGTTTTCCTCCGAATTCATAACGGGGCAGAAGCTATTTATCTTGTTCTCAGTAGGCGAGATGCAATGTCTGCAGGCGAGTCCAAAATCGTGCACATTCCGAGACGTCTGCTTTTGTTGCCCAAGCAAGCTATGACTGTGCTGGACTTTGCCTCCTTATAGTTTCCCAAGTGGTTACCTGTCCGTTATAGGTTAGGTCTATTACCTCCCAAGAGAAAGTTTTTTTTTTTTTTTTTTTTTTTTTTTGCCTTTGCACTTAATGCCGTGTCAGATACCAACTGGACGAGATTATTCAGCGTGCGGCGTATTTGGACGTGGAAAAAGAAATGTTGTAAGGTTAAAAGAGGCTTTTTCTGGAACCAAAAAATGGTTTACCGATCGACCGTATTGAGTAGCTAGGCTCGTTTCATTACAATAGTTATAGGCATTCACCCCCCATATAAGTTATCGATACGCCTATTAACTTGACATGCGGAAAACCCAAACTCATTATACCGAGCGAAGATGATTATACGGTTTCTCTTAATTCTTTCTCTGGTAAAAATTGGAATGCTTTTCTAGTCATCTATCCTACAAAAAAAAACTTCTTGACAATTCTATAATATGATACTGGGGTATCTTATATGTCAATAAATGATTGCGTAAGTTTAGATAAACCTTGAAGCTGAAATGGCATAAAAAGTTGAGGGGGAAAATCCCCTGACCTGGCCAGCGTCCTAAAACGTTGTGGCTGCGTATAAGTTGTGCTATAAAAGGCATAATTGATTTCGGTGTGGGTTGACAGAACCTGAGCTGAATTAGGACTTCAATGCGCAAAAGATCAGTAGTTTTCAGATTAACGCTGGATTTCGGGAGAATTATAGTATTATAGGGTTAGATCTTCGATGGTCCAAAGGGTTTCTTCGTTTTCTTTGTTCTACCTCCATTAAAAAAAAGGAAGGATTAAAGGGACGGCTGAGCTGCTCCTGTTACCTGAAACCGAAACTTGTTCCCTTGGTTGTATTTATATACACGTTTACCTTTACATGCCACTTGGAAGCATGTTACATGTTACGAGGTTATGAATCAGGGTTCAGACTTCACACGCAAGGGTACTGGTTTTGAAAGAACTCTCGATTATAACTCCAATGGAACGTATGGGTAAGATTGAGTCTATAGCTGGATTTTCTTGATAAGAATCGGAATTTTCGGCTTTGGGGGGAGAATGATCAGATTTGGTACTGAATAAGAAGTGGATATACTCGAGTTTCAACTTCTAAGTGGTCTTTGCAAGTTTGGCACAGGTTCTCTATGTTATCACCTAATAGCCATCCATCTTGCTGGAGTTTTTTGGTGCATCCATGGGCACCTGAAACTTAGATGGTGAGCTTTGTGCCTCAACTCGAGAGTTCGAAAGGACGTTAAAGTTACTTGTCTTTGTACTTAGACACGCCGACGTTTAACCTTTAAGGCTGTTACATTGTACCCGCTTTGTAGCACTTTGTACCAGCCTTGTGCTCTTACAAATCAAGAACGCTAGACTTTTTTCCCGGATTTTGTTTTAGGCCTTCCTGTTGCCCTTTCTGTGACTTTCGACAGCCAATTAAGGGACCTGTCAAGATTTCAATAGTCAACTTGATACTTCTTTGTACGGGGCACAGCAAGCCGAGTTTGTCTTTTTTTCTTTTCTCTTGAGGAAAACTTAAGTTTCAAAGATCAAAGATCCATTTGCTGGTTCTAAGAATTTCGCCTATTTTGTAATTTGGATTTGGGATTTTTACTTTTCTTCAAATATGCTTTGTAATAGCCAGCTCATTACCAAGTCCTCGATCCCCCATTTTTTGGCCTTGCCAAGCGAATCGTTCTGGGGAGATAAATTGGATGGTCATTCTTGCGGTAATTCTAGCGTATATGCCAAAAGGCAATAAAAGGGTTTAAGGCTGCAGCAAGCTTAACGAGGGTATAGGCCCAATAACTTTTTCTTGTGC
Source organism: Lepidurus couesii (assembly GCA_022832235.1). Taxonomy (NCBI): domain Eukaryota; kingdom Metazoa; phylum Arthropoda; class Branchiopoda; order Notostraca; family Triopsidae; genus Lepidurus; species Lepidurus couesii. The sequence goes on along the minus strand of JAGJRP010000368.1, from coordinate 30,369 downwards.
TTTTAGTTATAGTTGTGGCCAACAGTGTTTGGTTGTACTTATGCTTTGGCTTCTCTCGCTTTATGAGCTTCTAATTATCAGGCGGCTAAGGGTTCAGTCGTTCAGACTGCTTCTCTCCCAACTCTAATATTCCTTCAAGTCCGACCGCAATGAAGGACTCTTTCATAGAGTAGACGAGACAAATTCCGTGGCTTTTATGCGTTGGAATAACGAAAGTTTTTTGTGTTTTTCTTGTGGCTGGTTTTATGATTTCCTTTCATAGGCATACGAGACTTTTCCCAGGGCTTTCTGTCTAGCTTGAATCTTATTAAACTCTCTTGACCAGCTTAATGAGGCATCATCGCGACAAGCGGTTCGGAGCAGAAATTTTCGGGTTGAGTTTCTTGCCAAGTCAGGAGAATCCATCCCTTCTTGGCTGAAGAAAAGTTCTTAAATTTTTTTCTACGGTGAGACTGGCCTCCGTAACTTATGGTTTTATGAGACTTTTATTTCACTGTGATCAAATTCAGTTCCTACACTTGCACACATACACACGCTAGCGTTCCAGCCCAACTCGCACCCAGCTTACAGCATAATACTCGCATTTATACGCATGGAAACTGTTGAAAGTCAGGCAACTCAGTCCTCACAGTTGGACATTTTTGTTCGCAGCTTTCCCACATTGTCTACTCAAGAGATGAGTGTTGTTGCTAGGGCTCTGTTTTCGAACATTTCACCTCTCCTTCAATATTCACTGTCGCTGTCGCTGTCAAAAGCTTGTAGCTTAAAGGAATAATTCTTTGTTGGGTGGGCTGGGACCGCTTGTCAACGGAAACGTTCGATTTTCAAAGCGTACTTACGCCGTAACGGTCGGCTTGCGAACATTTTCGGTTCCCCTTGACGCTCTAGGCTTGTCAGCAAATCGAAAATGTTCGATTTCCCTCTACAAAAAAATGGGTGGCTTCGCTTGCATGGCGAAACGCTCATTTTGCGAACGTTTTCCGAAGCCTTGTCCAGGCTTGTCAGCGAATATTCTCGATTCCCCATGGGATTTTGAAAAGGGAAGTTCAGGAAGAAGGTTTAGGATACGGTACAGTACTGTACCCAGGGTCTTTTGCGTTTGGAGGGCAAAATTTCGAGGGAAAAGTGTAAGTAGGTTGACCCCCTTCTCTTTTGCGCATGATGGAAAATATTCTGATTCAACACATTCCTTTCGTCAGCCCCTTTAGGTTTCAAGGTTGACCTCCAATCCCGTTTTGCATCACCATTTCCGGCTGTAGATATTTATACCATACTTTTGCCGAAATAGGCCTCTTGGATACCCCAAACCGCTCTATAACTTGACACTACTCAACCACCAAGCTTTTTTACGTGTTTGAACCCCGAAACACAAATGTACATGCTCAGAAATTTTACCAAAAAATTGTAAGGGCAAAAAAGGCCGTCAAGCATGAAGGATTCTATTTCTACGTTGCCATTTAATTCGCAAGCTTTGTAACGAGCTTGTCGAGTTTTCAATCAAGTCGTGTATCCTTGTATGCTAGAAAAAGATAAAGAGAGAAGAAAGCCGAGCATCACCCTTGAATCTACTTTCGTGTTGCGTCTTTTGGGGTTCGGTTAGCCAAAACGCTGCTTCATCAACCACCTGGCTTGTCGTAAAAAAAGCGAAGAAAAAATATAACAGAGGAACAGCTTCGCAGCTGTCTTCTCTGTTTTGATCCGTGCTTTTCCTCTTTCTTGTGCCTGTCTTGCCTTGGTATGTATTGCCTTTGCCTTTGGTACTGCGTCGACTTTACCATGGCCCGGTTCATGGTATACTGTACTGTCGTCGTGGGTCGTGGTGCGGCAGTGGAGGGGATGTCCAAAGGTACAAAGATCCTTGAGCAGTTTTCAAAGTTGGATGCTTTGCTCTTGGGCTGAGGATGCCTAAACCCAAAAGCACACACAACAACCACACAGTTTGCTGGCCTGTGGCCTATAAGCGATGGACACGGCGGACACGGCCATGACTAGACCTCTTCTGACATTCTTCTTTGTTGCGCAAGGATTTCCTTCCCTTTTGCAGAGTTGCAAGGCTTTTTTCCCTTCCGCTGCTTCTTGCCAGACTAGCTCTTCTTTTCTTTAACGCTGAAGAGAAAGAGGACTTTGACAGCTTTTTGTTCTCGAGTTGGTTGTGCTGATCCCGGCCGGCCGTTCGGCTCGCTCTTAGAGCACAGCACACAACAAGCTCCTCCACATCCCATCCCAAGAAAATGAGATAAGGAAAGAGCCCGATACTATTCAAAAGAAAAAGCTCTTGTTGAATAAGTCTGCTAGGCCTGTTCATGTTAAAATTTGAAGAGGGGGGTTGTAAGGCCCCAAGATGTTCCCGCGGGGGTCTCCCTACAGGAAAAGCGTTGTGTTATGCATTTGGTAGTAGAATAAAGTCCCAACAATGCGTAGGTCAAGGTAGAGATCTTGGAAGGACAGCTGCATAACAGTCCCCTTCCTCAGTTACACCTGCGTAAATGGACAATTAATCTGCTTGTTATTGCACGAAAAGGCTCCAGTTATTAGGCTCCCTCTATGCCTTTTTCTTTCACCATACGTGACAAATGCGTTAGAAGAATAGGCCCTTATTACCGTCACATAATAAACATAGTGTGTCATCATTTCCAAATTAATATATTTCTTTTATTGTTATTGTTTTACAGTGTTGACGAGAAGGGGACGCATGGAGTTGTGGCGTTATTGCACGAAAATGCAACACGTTCTACGGATTTAGTTACATACGTACCTAGTGTATTCTGGAGTCAAAAATGACACTCGTGTGTCACTGGCCAACAATGAATTTGTCTTTTTTCAGCTGGTGGAGTGACAGAAAGGGCAAGTTTTAACGACTCTCATCCATTAAAGTTGATAAGAATCACTCTCAACAATGAAAGTTGATGAGAATCGTTACCAAACCTAATCTAACCTATCCTAAACTAAGCTAATGCCTTTCCAGTCCAACTACCAATTTCTAACTCGAGTGACACCCGTTGGTCATTCGTTTCCTGCGAACGTTTTGAAGCAATAATACACCCTGGTGTCATTTTTATCTCCGAGTTCCGAAATGCTCCAGTTATTAGGCTCCCTCTATGCCTTTTTCTTTCCCCATACGTGACAAATGCGTTAGAAGAGTAGGCCATCATTATTGTCAACATAATAAACATAGTGCGTCATCATTTCCAAATTAATATATTTCTTTTATTGTTATTTTTTTTACAGTGTTGACGAGGAGGGGACGTGGAGTAGTGGCTGAGTGGAGTTGGTAGCATGGACCAGTTGACGTGTCCCAGCTATATATTCCTAATCCACGTGCCATAACTGGGGAAAGCCAAAGAAAACTTGAAGAAAGAACCCCACCTTGAGCGTCAGCTAAAGGTATCATGAGGTGTAACTTAAAAGCTGCTGGGGTGGATGCAGAGAGGTCTACACATCTAACCCAGCAGTCGAAGAAACCTTAGCCAAAGGTGTAATACTAAAACGAAATAAAAAAAAAATATGGTTGCGTCTCTACCTTAGGTTGAAGAATACGCCAAGGAGTAGGAAGCAAAGAGGGGACTCTTGTGAAGCGTGACGGATTACGGGGTGAGGGGTTATATGCTGAACACGAGTATACGGTTCCCCATACCTATTTAACCTTTCTTCGCACCTGCCCTCATCTTGTGCCAGGCCCTTCTAAGCTGTTCGTATGCATACAATGAGTTGGACTTCCCTTAACTTCGTTTCCCGTCCTGATCCAAATTCATGAATTCCGTTTCAGGCGCGATCCAGTTTCCAACAGAGGGGGGTTATTCCCCTGGTTCAACGCCATCTAGCCCTCTTTCTTTTGTAAGGGTTGGTCACCGATATTCCAGATATTAAATTAGGGAAAAAGAAAAAGGTTTTATTCATTGCGGCGGACCAGCAGCCACTTGGAGCAACAGAGTCCATAATAGGGCTTTTGCCAAATTACGCCTCTCGCGGCAAGAGTTGGCGAAATCCGCCATTTTGAGTATATTTAAGTTAAGGTAAACAAACAACAACAAACTGTTTTCCGTGAATATTGGTTTCGCTTTGTGTCTTTGTGTCTTTTTGTTTGTTTACCTGAGCTACTTGTAAAAGCTGTAAGCAAAACCAAACTATTCACGGAAAACAGTTTGTTGTTGTTTGTTTACCTTAACTTAAATGTACTAAAAATGGCGGATTTCGCCAACTCTTGCCGCGAGAGGCGTAATTTGGCAAAAGCTCTATAATGATGGGGAAAACGAAGAATGGGAGTGCTTTTAAGGCTGATCATCGGATCCACTTAGTGTGGGATATAGTTATAACTATAGTGCTGAGTGTACAGAGTTTGGACAGGAAATCCGTGGATGTTTGGTTAAAGCATGCGGGTGGGATCGTGTGCATCTCATTGACGTTGTAAATATACTGATGGGCTGATTTGGTGGAAAGAAAAGAGTCAAAGGGGCCAAAGCAACGCTGGAAGAGATAGGGAAATAGATAGACCGGGTAGGTAGTGTAGAAAAACCCCTTGACGTCGCTTTTTTTTACGGTGCCAGCTGTTTTGGCAGAGCTCGCTGTCTCTTCCTGATTAGTTTGCATAGACGGGGGATATACGCGGCATTCAGGGGGTCTTCTTTCCTGTATGGCAACAGTTGTAAAATTATAGAATAAACTACGCTTGGTGGTAGCGGTACGCTGTATACGTTGTACACAGTACCCGCTAATGCTATAAGTGGACACGTGCCGAGGACAAAAGGTGGTAAAAATTGGAAAAAAAGGGGTCAGAACCAACAATAGGGCAGAAGTTTAGCTCCCTAGATTAACACCCGGATCATCATTCATGGTCAGGACTGGTATTATCGCAGGGATGGAGGCCAAAGCGTCGCGTCGTTCTATGAAGCTCCCCCGGACGGATCCAGTTACTGATATTATTGCTAAGCAGACATATTTTGTCTAATTTTTTGTGGTAAAACCTACCACGAAAGCGGTAAAAGAGGATTTCTTCAAGAAAATCACATGTTGAGTGTGGGAACGAAGCTTTTAGTCCACATTATTCTAACAACGAAGGAGTTGGCCGCGATTTTCTAGGAGCAGCCGTTCGCGAGTTATTGGCATGCGAACGTTTGGTCGTGTCGTCACCGACGTGCCGTAGCGTAGTGCACGGTGACTTCTTTCTTTAGTGGCGTAGTTATTATTGCGCGCAGGATTGGAAGAAAAATATAAATAGAAACTAGATTTTCTGCCACGTTTTTTAAGATAACCGGAGGCCGGAGCTAATGTTGACGTTCACGAGTTCACGAGTTATTGGCATGCGAACGTTTGATAATGGCGTCAGGGCGTCACCGACGTGCCGTAGCGTAGTGCACGGTGACTTCTTTCTGTAGTAGCTTAGTTATTATTGCGCGTAGGATAGAAAGCAAAACAGAAATAGACAGGATATTTTCTGCCCTGTTTTTTAAGACAACCGTTTTCTGGCTACTATACACTTGGAGATTGTGCATGGACGAGCTGGTATTAAGCTTTTCAGCTCTGGTCTTTTTTGTGAGTTATTGAAAACAAATGGTGGGACATGGGATGAAATGATACAGACTTGACTAGTTGTATAGTCCTAAGCGGCCTGAGAATGGAACATGGCCTTTATGAGGTCAGAGGGCAAGTTGACTTTGACATGGAGCTTCCATCCAAAAGTTTTGTGTCGCTAGCAAAAAGGCAAAGGTTTTTTCTTCAAGGACATTTTTCTTGGGGTGACCCGGCCTTTTAACTATGCTAGGCTCTTCAAGTTTCATGATGGATGAAAAGACATAAAAGACGCAGCATCTGTGCGTGGCATTTCTGGCGGTCACACATAAAAAAAAAAAAAAAAAAAATATTTACGCCCGCCCAGTCTCAGCCCCCGACTGAAACGGAATTCATCATGACACATGTGTTTTGACTCTATAAATTTGCGTCGACCAAAAAAAAAATAAAAACCCTTGTAGGCGGTTGATTAGCCCCAATTCAAGAATAAAAGCTCCAATGGAGCACAACACCACTAAAAGCCGTCTGTGGACTATCGAGTAACTGGATTCTTTTGGACATTGAATACAAGGGACTGCTTTTTTCATCACTGGGCCTTTTAGCAATGGAAACTGAAAGCGCTCGTTCGTGCGCTATATTCTTGGTTACCTCTCCACCGCGTGAAAACAAGTCTTTCTGCGTTTCATTTCTTCGGAAAGGGTTTACAACACAACAGTTATCCTTGGAAAAGGCTGGGAAAAAAGGCTAGCGAAAGGGGTGTGGTTTGACGCTCAATTAAGTATTCACAGGCGACAAAGCTGGCATAGTTAGATCACTTCATTATGGATGGCAGTTAGAGAAAAACATCTGTTGTATATGAAAGAGGCTCTGAAACAGAGTCTAGACGCGACAACAGCTGAAATGACTTGACTGTCCTACTGTCCTTTATGGAGCCCCCCAGGCAACAAAACAGTTCTCATATGCAATACATATATCTACATGTCCATTACATCCAACTTGTTGCGCGCTCTCTCTGGCGCTGTAACCCGCGCCCTTCAGCCCCGGTTGTAGGGGCCAAGCCTTTTTAGCTAATAAACCCCAAACGTTGAACGGTACGCTGTACCGCAAACTTGCTTTACGACTCGGCTTTTATGAGCCAGCAAGTGGAATATCTTGTTTGCACGTTTGCACCCAAAAGAAGATTGCGTTCGCCGTTCGCGCGCAAACCTGCTGTACTTGCTGTTACTGACAGGGTATTTCGAAAGACGCCTTAAATTCACGCTTGACGCATGGAATGGGGTCAAGTACAGTTTTTTGTCCTTCAGTGGCAGCTGGGCGAGCCTTTTTTCGGGCCTAGGCGGCGGGAGACACTCCGAAATAGGTTGAGATAGGCCGTCACTGGACCGCCGCCAGGGGGCCACTAGACGCTGTCCCGAGCCTCGCTAGAGTCAGATTTTCCTCATTAACTGAGATAATACATGGCAGAGGACCCGAAAAAAAGGTCATGCGTGGGAAATTGGATTCTTTGAAATGAAAAATCCTCTTATAGTTATCATCAACTGGGAAAAACGAAAAGAGGGGCACCCCCCGTAGAGCCATTGGCATGAGGATTAATGCTACTTTATCACCCGCACGGTCCTTCGTTCAAACCGTACAAAAATAAAGTGAAAATTCCCAAGTCAAAGTCAAGTATTGGCTCTTCTCTCGGCTTTTTTTTATGGATGTCGAGATGGCTTTGTACAAATATGGGTACAGGGAGGTATAAGGAGGGGTTCGTGTAGTGCTGGTATTGAGTAGATACTTTTGTGCTGCAGATTGAGACATTGTCCTGCAAGACTTTGATGTAATGCTCTCGACTTTACGAATCGCAGCTGGGACCGTCACGGAGGATTTCGTTCGAATTTGGAATTCCTTGTAAACGGTAAACGGTACTTGTAAACGGTACAGACATTGATGGAGTCGACGGGTGACACTCTTCGCCGAGATCCATCCTTTAATTGCCTTATCTGAGAGGTGGATCGGGAAGGTTATCGAGATTCTTCAGCGTGGTTTATAGGAAGTGTAAACTACGGGTAAGAAAAGGCCATGTGGGGATTTTCATGCGGTCCAGTTCAAAGTTATCTGGACTGAAACTCTTCAGGAACGCTCAATGTCAAGAGACTTAGAGCAATAAAAACCAAGAATCACGCATTGAGATTTTTTATGGACTTTCGTAGTCTATGTGCTTCTGGAAGTCGATGTGATTTATTTCAGATTTTTCGGAGTTGTCGTTCAGGAGTTGCAACATGCAACATCGTTGGCCATGACGTCACAAAGGTGCTACGGCGGACCTTACCAGCTTACCTTCTACATCCCGTAAAACGCTTAGGTACCACGGAAAACTGATACGCTTGTGATGTCAGAAAGCCTCTTAATTCCAACCCCCCTTTATGTAATTAGTTTCTTATTAGCTTTATAACTATTTCACGCGAGATGGAAGGAATGATATCACTAGGCCTTTCGTTAAAAACAAAAAAATTTTTAGCTATTACCCTTGACAGAAGAATTTTTGCTTCCAAGGTCGAGTTTGGGAGTTCTTAAAAGTTTCACTGGCATGGATGTCACCACTACGTTGAATATCGCATTCCAGTCTCGATTGACGTCCTCACCCTGGCATTATGTAGCGTTAACGGTACTATCAGGAATGGTGAATGACAACTTTCCTAAGATTTACTAACAAGAACACAAGCTTGTGCCTTGAAACGCGTAAAACGCAGCGGCCAAACCTTTTTGGGCTATAATGATCCCAGACTTGACGTCTAGAAGCATTTTTCCCCGTCACATGGAAGCCTTATTCCTCTGATTTGACTGGTGATACCGGCACGTCTGTCTCTCTTTCCTTCAAGAATAATTAGGCCTCGAAACACTTAATAGTAATGAGCAACTTTTACCGGACGGGAGACTTTGGATTTTGTTCTATTTCGCCTCAGAAAGTCCGTTTGCCATCGAACGTTTTTGCCGTTGTCGCGTCCAAAGGGCTTTGAAAGCGAGGACAAGATTGGTCCCGCGGTCGGCAACAATGAAATGAGAACTTTTGCTATGAAGGTTCTCTCTTTCTCCGTCTGTCTGTCTCTCCCCTTCAAGAATAATTAACCCCTAACACACTTAATAGTAATGAGTAACGTTTACGGGACAGAGAGGTTGAATTTTGTACTATTAACTACAGAAAATCCGTTTGCCATCGAATGTTTTTGCCGCTGCCGCGTCTAAAGGGCTTTGAAAGCGAGCACAAGATTGGTCGCGCGATCGGCAACAATGAAATGAGAAACCTTCGCTCTGGTTCGGGCCAAAGTATCAACGACCCCCCCTTGACAGATTCTCTTGACCGTCTCTGTGAAGCTCATGTGAATCCAAATTAAACTATTTTTTTCCAACAAAAACCCGAAACTCCTCGTGTTTATATTTAGGTCGAGCACGTCATATGAAACTGTTTTTAATTATCTCACCTTATGACAGGAGTTCAGTCACAATTTGTTCATTACCAGCAGAGGTTTGAGAGCGGTTTGTGGATTCTTCGGTGCGTGTGTGTGCTTACAAGGCTTGGCAGAAGAAAGCCGCACGTTACTAGTACCCGACTCCCTCCCTGTCCCCCGTGAAGCCCTTCATCAGCCAAGATCGGAGGAGGTGAACTTTGAACCTGGCACCCCTCTTCTGTGGGCATGATGATGGTGATGCTACTTTTTCTCCGGGGAGAGTTCGAGTCGGTTCAAGCTAGAAGATTTTCCCTCTCCTCCGAAGAATGACCATAAAGGCCGTTTTTAGTTCCAAGCCCGAAACTAAAAGGGGCCGAGCGACGTGAAGAGGCCAGAGAGGGGGGCATTTAGCCGCTCAAATTAAGAACGGACCACCGACAAGTTCCCAAGGCTTTTTACCCAAGATTCTCTAACTGCTACCCAAGCTCCGAACCAGTTTGCATTACAAACCTCCAGACCTGAAATTTCAGCTTGTTGACATGCAAGACACGACAGACAAGCAAGGGATGAAAATCTCCTTTGTATCTCAGCCAAAAAAAATTTTAAAATTTTTTAAAAAAAATGAAAAACGACCTGGGGCAGTTGGAACAAATTCTTGAAATACTTTGTACTTTTTTTTAATAAAATAAACGGTGCGTTTTTCACGATATAGTTTTTTTATTAGGATGCCGACTGCGGAAAATGGCTCCCATTTATGGGTTTGTGTGGAAAAGGTTCGCGGACAAATCTTGAGTGCTTCCCAAAGACTCATTATGTGCGAAAAATGCCGGAAAGGGATCCACACTATAATTTTATTGAGCTATGAGCTACCCCCCTCCATTGGTTAGCTTTCAAGTATATATTCATGGCACGTAGTTGGTGTTAAAAACTGAAGTGACTCGGTGAAAATGACTGGAAGGGAAGAGGAGAGCAACGGAGAACTATTAAAAGGGAAATTAATTACGGGAACGCAGCAGCGGAATAATTTTTCGTTTTGCCAGAGCTGACGAAAGGCAAACAGCATTTTAGCCTCCGTTCAAGAATTTGCCCCTCGTCCCAAGCAAAATGCCCGTTCAAAAATGCCGGGGATCAACAGGGGATCCCTGCCTGTACCAGCTACCCGAGCTCAACTTGTTTGTCAATAACAATAAAAAGTAAAATCAGCTTCCCATACCGACTCATAATATTTAACGTGCCATTACCCGCTATTTCCTATGAAATATTTACAGCAGTGAGGGAGAATTTTCGGGGAATACTTTAAGTAGGGGGAGTTTTTATTACTTGTTGCGCGCAGAAATAGAAGCGCGGGAAGGGTGGGAAAATCTTGTGGGATGCTGGTTAACAAAGATGAAGCTAGGGGGGACAAGGTGCAAGGATTTTCCACTTCTAACGCCATTATGGTGACAAGTTTCAGGAGGGGGTCTTTTTACACACAGCGACAAAAAATTAATTTATGTTAGCCAGCCTCTTGTTTTTTGTCAATACTCCCCTGCGCCGCAGCACCGCGGTCTCCAGTAGATCGTATTTCCTTTTTTTTCTTCAGTGCCTTTTTTTAACGGCCCACTCCTTTTTTCTCCCAGTTAAAAGGACCATGAGATATTTTCCTCGCCAACAGGTATTACCACAAAACGTTGGTTGGAAGAGAGGTTGTTATTCAGGCCGAGTTGCTTATAACGCAACTTAGCCATCATCTCACGCGACATATATAATTGCAGAGGGAGATCAAACAGAAAGCCTGGGCTGGCTTTCGAACCTTTCGACATTCCTGCAAGCTTAATTGGGACCATTTAAAGGGCAATAGCCACCGAAGAAAACAAGCTTGTTTTGAAAAACAGAGCTCAAAATCTACGGTCTCCTTCTATTTTCCTTTTCATATCCTACGTGAAATAGTAATTAAGCTATTAAAGAAAACAAATGTCAGGAAAATAGGACCGTCTGGCTTTCTGACATCACATAGCGTTATCAATTCCAGGGTACCCGAAAGCTTTGTTTACTGTGTTGCATGGAAGTAAACACTGGCTATGGTAACAAGTGCAGAACGCCACGCCACGCCACGCCACGGCTGTGACGTCACGAGCAAATATTTGCATGCCAATAACTCAGGAACGGCTATTCCGATAAATCTGAAATAAAATCTGTCTACTTCACAATAACAGAGAGTCATCGACTATAAAAAAAATGCATCAATAGTTCATTGAAGATTTTTGGTAGTTGTTGGCTCTTTTTGGTTGTACAGTATTATGTTCCTGTCTGATGAAATTAGCCTCAAAACTCGAAAGGCTGAAGGATCTATTTGTTTTCCCTTGACTAACAGGAGGATTCTCGGAAGAGTGGAATTTGGGTACAGACCTCCCAAACTATTTTTGCACATCATTAAGCGCATTGTCCCCCCTCTGCGAGCCGTGACTTTGGTCGTGTCCTCGGCTTTTTGGTGCGTGTGTGACGGTTACAGAGGCGTATGTGTACCGAGTTCCTTTCCAAATGGTGGTAGGGGGAGAACTGAGCCTATTTTTCTCTAAATTATCCCGTGCAATGCCGGTCATAAGGTTACTTCAATGGCCTGTCACAGGCCGGAGAAACAGATTACTTCCGTTGTTAACAACACCTCTTCTATGTTAGGGCTAAACTGCGACGTTTGCTCGCCGCCGCACTTCGGGCTTTCAATTCTTCTCAATTGGCTCCCTTTTGGGCATGTGCGGGCATTTTCCCATCGAATGTTTGGGACTTTTAAAGTTTACATCATTTAACCTTTTCAGATCTACCACTCGCTTTAAGAACTTCGAATTCGGAAGCTTAAAGAAATATATTCTTCATGAACTGAAACTACTGTACTGGGAATTCTTGCAGGATCATTCGCTCGCTTACCTTTCATTTTTCATTATTGCGTCACAGCACCATGAAAGGAGGGGTAGGGGATTAGTAAGGACAGCAGTAAGTATCAAGCTTTTTTGTGGTTTATTTGGTGGGAGATTAGGAGATAAATCTTGTTTTGTGGGATTGAAATAGTATAAAAAGGGTCTAACACGAAATCGAAGGGACCGGACTATTTTTTCGCGCTAAAGGGAATTCGTGCTAAGTCGGTTTCGTGTTAAACTGTTTTCACTGTACATAAATACACGGGGGCGGAGTTCGGGGGCTTAACTTCTTTAGTAGACTGTAGTCCTACTGTTTATTATCTCTGATTTTGTGAAAGCCTTAACACTGTCATGAATGAGCACCTGCCGCATAAGATCCTTTTCTTTCCGTGTAGTTTCTGTGAGTACAAGAACCTGCAAAAGTAACCTTTTGAACCGGAATCGTGAGTTATCTTCCTGGAGGAAAAGAAGCATTGCACCTGCCTTTAGTACAACACCTTGGAAGATACCTCTGCTTGCAGCTGCCTCTCATCCTCACCTCATTAAGATAGGTCCAGCAAGTCTTCTTCCCTTATCGTGCTTACAGATTACAAGCATCACAAAAAGGCCCGTCTTCCCTTAAAAACAAAAAAAAACAAAAACAGAAAAAAGAAACTTCTGGTCCGACGTTGCGTGCTGCCAACAAAAACCGCAGCAGAGAAAGCGAAAATGAGAAGGTCAACCAAGTTGTTAGACCACAAGTCGTGTAATTTGTATACGGCCTGATTTCGAACTAACACGAATTGGCACCTGCCGCAGTCTGTCTCTTGGCTTTTGGGGATTGAAAAGAAAACAAGGTACATAGGGCTCCCTGTTATAAAAAGTATACATCCCCGAAAAAAGCCCAGGGAGGAAATGTATAAACGAAACAATAAAAACAGTCAGAGTCTCTAGGACAGGGCAGGTGAGAACCAAACAGGTGTAAGCATCAGGGAACATGTTGTCGTGTGTATGACAGGTCTAAAGTGCTACATTAGTTCGTATACTATTAACCTTTATATTCCTATACTTTATGGCAACTTTGGGGATAAGTGTTTGAAAAAAAGCGGGAGATTGTATACAGGAGGAACATGACAAGCGCCTCTGTTGTTCGGTGCAATGGAGTATACTGTAAAGCAGTTATCTCGCTGGCAGTTCTCTAGATAATAAGAATCCGGTGTATAGACATAGAAGAAACAGTGCAGCAGCATTGTCACCCAGCAGGCCTTCCCGAGTCGAGTTTCTGATGCGATGAATACATGCCTCTTGTCCTATTCCCCACGTAAACAAGCCACCAGAGCCCTCCACACATCATTACATTCGCAAGCGGCTTTGGGGTATTGTCTTACCATGCGCCACCTGTCCCGATCCTGATGGTTCCTCTCAAAACAGTAATCATATTAATACCTTTCTAGGTGGGGGTTTTTTCCTGCACGCAGCTCTAGCGTGTGCCAGGATTACTATTTGCATAAAGGCCAAAAAGTGACGGACTTGGGTACAACTGGTAGGAGAGGTAGCTGTATAAAGGGGCCTTTTGCTTTCCGAGCCAAGTGTCAACCGCCGTCCCAACAATGAATTGGCCAGGCCTAAAGGTGTGAGCCAGCGCTGCGTGTAGCAGCTGTCGGAAGCTTTCATTTCAAATGGCAAGTTTTACAACGTATTTGTCCCCATTAGACTTGGCTACTTACAGTTTCCAGTAATGTCCTTGTGGAGGAAAAAGGAAAATGAAAAGAAAAGAAAAGAGGGGCCTAGGCTCCTTGACTCGGGTTTCCCAATCAAACTGTGCTGTGGTGAAAAATGCTTCTAAAAGTCAGACTCCCTAGCGTGTTGCAAATATGACTGGGCGAGGAGCTGCCGGTCGTAAAAGTTATGGGCCTGCCCGACATGAAGTGAAGAAGGCAAGGGGAAAAAATACCTCCAAAATGGCTTTCTTCAAACGTTTATTATATATACCAGTTGGCGGGCCATTTATTTTACCTTTTAACAACCTCATGTCCAGTACACACTGATTATGATTTGGCACTCAAGTGCCCAACTCAGAGAATCTGTAATGAAGCAAACATGTATTGGGAGGAAGTAGGATTCCGCAGGAGGACGATCCTTCGCTGGTCGTTAAGCGTCTGGGCTTGCTTCATTAATTCTACGAGCCCGAGTCCTACTACGAAACCATTCCCGCAACCACGTGCTTTGCGAAACGAGTAATCAGCATGAGAACAAAAGCCGATAATGTTCCTCGAACCAGCCGCTTTAATGGACTCTTTTTCTTGTTGTTGTTTCGCTACCTCTTCAACGTGGCTTTCACGGGGCAGCCATAAATTCCGCGTCTTCTCGTTAAACTGGTTGCAGACGTCTTGGCTCTGGCGCTGAATCGCTTGGATCCGATCCGTATCGCCAGACTGCTTGGCTTGAACCCGTTTTCGGCGCAGCTTCTTCAGCTCCTTTTCGTGCTCCTCTCGCATTTTCTTCCGCAAGTTCGCGTTGCGGTCAGCGTGCAAAGCTTCGACCGGCCCGACGAAGGCAGCGTCCAGTGTCAGTGTCTGCAGATCTTCATCAGTGGGAAGACTGATGGAGGCATTCGACTCGGGCTTCCCTTTGCCCAGACACACAACCTGGACGGCCACCAGACAAGGTTGCGACGCCAAGGACTCTCGCAGCCAAGACACGTCGTCTGGCAGGGCGTTTCCCGTCGACGACCATACGAGTCGCAACTGCTCCAGCTGACGACTAGGCCATCGTAGCGTGTACCAATTGGCAGTGGTACCAATGTACCAGTCGCGTACTAACTGATTCCAATGTGGGGCGAACGGACAGGACGTGCCCAACTTGATGTAGTTGGCCCGGTTCTTGGGGGGTTTCTTGAAATACTCTTCGCGTAACTCTTTTTCTTGGAGCGCCAACTCTCGCTGGGCGGATGGCGTGTCAGGCCAGGCAACATTCGGGTCCAAAACGCCGGATTCATAATGAAATCCTCGCGATTCCTTCAATCCACCCACGCGTCCCCCGCGATAGACGAGATTCATCCAAAACGCCATGCCCCACCCTGCTGGGCATACCAAATCCCAGCCTAATCCAAAGCCTGAAAGCAACCGAAACGGATTGTCATTAGTGGTCGGGAATTTGGGTACACTCCATAGCCGCGTTCGTTTTGTACTGTATTCGTTCGACTTAAGCTTAGGCTGCGGTCCCACTAGCCGAATAACCATGGTAATTATAACCTTTTCCTTGGAAATTGCTATCTCAGGGATAGGAAAAGCAATAGATTTCCAAGGAAAAGGTTATAATAACCACGGTTATTCGACTAGTGGGACCGCAGCCTTAGACTAGCCAAACTTCCTGGACTTACGCTTATAAACGTTCGTTTTAGTCCAAACTTCGAAAGTTTACCGAAGCCGACTTGGTCTCGAGTCCAAAACGAACAAAGTTTACAATTGCTCCACCTATGGGGCGGGGCTTTTGAAAGTAAACAATATGCGATACATTGTTCGTTTTTCGAGTATGGAGTAACAAAACAGTAATTTCAGAAGTAAATTTACTGTTTTGTTCTGTGGGGCAGGTAATTCTTGAATCAGTTTAGTATTATCCGGACAATTGAAGATGTGGCGGAGGAAGGTGTTGACGGGATTACTGTTTCCCATTGGTTGTTTCAACTTATACGCTCGTGCTTCTTCGTTCTTGTCCCACAATTCAATACTTCGATGAACAAATTGTCGATTGCCAATTAAAATAATTAAAAAACCAATAGAAATACATTGAAAGTAGCATATTCTTGAAAAGCACGCAGTCTCTCGGCATACGCGTAATAAAAAACTTTTAAGTCTAAGTCGACTAGCTAAATAAAACAAAAAAATATAAAAATAAAAAAATAAATGTAAATAAAATAGAAAAATAAATAAAAAATATAAAAATATAAAATAAATATAAGCCCGAAGTTTACCCATCTCGAATGCTTGTCGACAAACTTTCGTCAAAACGAACGCAGCTCATGAAAGGAGCAATTTGAATAGTCAGCTCAAAATAGTTACCTTGGGTTTGTGGGCTGGGATTAGGTAATTGGATGAGAAGTACGGGAATACGCGATTCGCGGTCACCCAGGCTTAGGCTCGTCCCTGGCACTAGAAGTTTGGAACGCATCTGATTGATTTCATGGTCCGAGAGCCTCTGCCTTGTTGCGGCATTCCTGATTTTGACGTCCCAGAAAGGGGACAGTAGAGCTCGAGAATCAACGTCGATAACGTCCCCGTTTTCCGCTTTTTCTTCCGTTTCTGTTTCTCTGTCTTCAGGAGCGGTTAACGCTTTGGTGCGTTTCGGTGGCAGGAGCAAACGCGGGTCCCGTACGGTTAAAGGCACAATAGAATGCGGCTTCACCGTATTTGAGGGTCGCACAAGGGCACTCCATACGTTCCTTTGTAGTTGGTGACAAATTGGTCGCTCAGGGTGCTTACTGTCATGATAAAAGTCCCGCCACCAACACTGGCCTTCAGTCGGGTTTTGGAGGTCCAACTTTAGCTTTTTGCTGGCAGGCTCGTCTTCCTGTTCATTGGATGCTATTTCAATGTCGGCTGACTGTAAGACGTGCTGTAAAATAGGCGCAGCTAAAGGCCCAATCAATCGGAAACGGTTCAAAGTGTCCTTCAACACTACCATCTCGACCGAGGCTGAAACATTTCGCCAACGAGGGCTGCGATCCAAGTTTTTAACGGCCAGTTTCTTGGCAGTTACCTTATCGTTGTGTCCCAAGCCATTAACTTCACTAGAATCTTGACTTTGAAGTTCAGTTAAGGCAAAAATGGAGGTAATCTCGGCGAGGATCTCCTCGTACGACGCGGGATGGATCCACAACCATAACACGCGGTCCTGGGCGGCTTCTGAGTACTGCCAATGAAAGGAGACTTCTCCCAACGCATTACCAGGGTACGAGTCACGTGCAAAGATGGTCAATTTGCCTTCTTGCTGGCCGTTAGTGTGCTCCCGACTGAATAATACAGATTCGGGTGAAGAAAGACGCAGGAATCCTTGTCTGATTTCCGTTTCAGTTCCCCGGAGCTCAACGCAGCACAGATACGAGACATCCTATTAACGGAGATTAATTAGGCTTGAAAAGCATGTTAAGAGAACGTTTTGCTTGTTACTTGGAGCAAGCAGTGCTTTGCTATAGCGCGGTAGCAAGCTCGGAAGCTGCGATCATTGGGATAATTGGGTAACTTATAGCCCCACTTTTCGGTCATGTGGAACCTGTAAAAGCCGATTATTCTTTACCTGCTGTCGGAGGAAGGATTGATAACGATACCTTTTGGCGTGCCAAATGTGTGTCTCGAGCCAAACGTGGTCTTTTTGGCGTCGGTTGTACTCGTCCAGCAAGTTTCTTGGTCTGCGTCGATATTTGCGACTAGGCCGTTTATTAACTTTGGAAACTCCACTCTTAGCCATCTATAAATACAATATTTATACATTAAGATTCGTTTCCAAGGCCCAGAAGATAGGAATTTGGTTATATACTTGAGCTTTATGAGCTTCTCTGACTTTTCTGGGCATCCGATTAGGCACATGGCTCATTGCTCGCCTTCTGAGATGACGAGGAAGTTTTTGGAATATCAGAGCAGTCTTGTTAGGGTTTTCTATTAGAAATGAGAATTGTATAAGCTTTTAATCAAACACATTACTTTTCGTGTGAATTACTAACCTATAGCTGCTGTTAAAGCGGCGATTTCTTCTGCTCTAGCAGCAGCAAATTGGAGAATGGAAACATCCGAAGGCAAAGCTAAATTGCCTCCTCGAATTATGTCGAATTCTTTCTGTTCTGTGATTTCTTCCATTATTCTGGTCACTTCAGCGTTAACCAAGGCTTCCAACAACGCTCTAAACTGTAACCAAAGGGTCTGTAATTTTAACTGGACGTTAAAACTTATAAAAAATAGCCAAAGAGTTCAAAACGCTTTCTACACAAGTCAAGCTACACGTGCTCGGGTCTAAGGGTAAATACAGCGTTCTGTTCGATCATTCCAACCATCCGAATCTCACGGATCGTTGGTTCATTCATGCACACACACATCCTGTTTACTTTGACCAAGCGATGATAAAAGGAAGATTGCTACAATGAAAAAAAGATCAAAAGTTTATATAAGGAAAATTGCTACAATGAAAAAAAGTTCTGGAATTATGTTTGCAATATGCAAACATAATTCAATATGCAATATGCAAAAATTCAATATGCAAACATAATGCAATATGCAATTTGCAGTTCTGGAATTATGTTTGCTGATGGAGTTATGTTTGCAATAGGTTTATTATCACTTTGTATTATATAGAATACAATAAGATTCGCCTAGTCCCCATATAATATAAAATTTCTGATTTAAGCAGACTAAACGAGGCTGTAGTCTTGTACTATTTCGATCTGTTGAGCACTTTGTCGGTAACGGATACAAGCGCTTTTTGGTAGACTGAAGGCGCCAAGTTTTTTGTGTGTTTCACCGCTTCCACGCAATACTCAGCCGCCAATTGTCTCGTCCGTTGCAGTCCATCGGATTCTATAACGTACTGAAACGCTCTCTCGACATCGCCCTCGCCGGAAAACCTCCTCTGAATTAATGTGTTCAGGTCGGGATACTACAAAGACCAGAATTAGCATGCCAACACGTCAAGTTTTAAACTATGAGAAATACACCTTTTGTGCGGCGAAAAGTACAGGGGCCGTAGCTAAGCCTAATTTGAGATCGGCGGCTGTAGGTTTGCCCATTTGTTCAGAAGACGATACGAAATCGAGTAAATCATCCACCAATTGAAACGCAATACCTATATTCTTTCCGTATTGAAAGGCAGCTTCATGCATTGCAGCATCTCCCCCACTCAACGCGCATACCTATTCCCACCATTTAAATCACTAGCTCAAGGACGTGATATTCTTTTTTATATTGATTTAAACTTACCGCTTGACAGCTATACGCTATCAAACTAGCTGTCTTCATGAAAGTTTTGGTTAAATACTGATCAAATACGGTTTTGTCCTCTGCTTTGGCTCCCATTTGCATAAACTCTCCATTGACCAGGTCTCTTAACACGTAGGAGAGTATTATGACAACTTCATCGTTGCGTAACTGAGCCAGCATTCGTGCGGCGACAGCAATTATATAATCCCCAGACATGACTGCCTTTTGTTGGCTGGAGACCTTATTAATGCTCAGTTTACCTCTTCGCTTGTCAGCCATGTCAATAACATCATCATGGACTAGTGAAGCTGTGTGAAACATCTCGGATACCATTGCGACTTGTCTCTGAGCTGCCAGCAGGCTCCTTTTTTAAATTTGAATTTATAATACTCGGCTTCTAGCCAAAAATATAACGCTTATTTTTTTACCGAGAATGGTTTGAATGCGAAAAGTTGATGGCATGAGCCATGAGAAGAGTTATGGTGGGACGAATAGCTTTTCCTTGGCCATCAAAGTAATAATTCGCGAGAAACTGGAGATCCTCTCTGTCGTTGGCAAGTTCCTAAACAGATGATTAGATTCATTGCAAATAGGAATACATTGCCAAAGGTACTTTCTTGATATCAGTGTAAATCCCATTCAAGTCGTCTTTAATCACATCGTATGGATTAACAGGGATCGAATTAAACGTCCGTTCAGCTTCCGGCATTAACTGAGATCCTCCATGGGGTCCAGCCCAGGCTTGACATTGAGCATTTGGCGTGGCAGAGGAACTTAAGGTTTTGCACCGTAGCGTCTAAAAAATATACTAATGGAGAATATGCTAAACAGGCAACTAGAGATAGGACAGTCATGTTTTTCTTACTACATGGCAAGGTATCGGATTAGGATTTCCTATCGCGCAAAACGGGGTCACTGGATAAAAGTCTGTCAAGGAGCTATTAAAGAGCCTTAAACCACTCAATCCTCTACGCAAGTGAGGAATTTTCGTCGCCATCTATTAAAAAAATTTACAGAAAAGACCGTATCTATTTGACCTTTGAATTAGAATATAGAGATTACCTGTTTCGATGTCTATTGCAAAACCAACGAGCATGTAAGGGCAAAACATACGCGAGACTTCAGCTTTGGTTCCTAGATGGCGAATGCTACCAGCAAAAATAATAATGTACCAGCAAAAAGAATACTATGAACATAAGATTGTAGTTGAGAATACAGTGAAAACCGTTTCACGCGAAATCGAAGGGACCGGAATATTTTTTCGTGATAAAAAAAGAGTTCATGCTAGCAGATATATATGTAAAATCCTAGTTAATAAAAAAACTGTCGTGATAACAGAGTTAATATTCAAGTTTATACTCGTGTTAATAACGGAATGTTCCTTTATTAAGTATACAAAGTATGAAACACTCGTACACTTTAGATTAGAATGATAACAACGGGTCCAAATAACACTCGACTATCTCTACGACTCTGCTTCGTGACTGTCTCTCTTCTTGTGCACTCTCCGACTTACTCTGCTCGACTCCAGCTTTCCCCGCTTTCTCTCCCCTGACCTAGCCAGCTCTGACGTAGGTCAGGTGCCAACGGGTAACCCCTGGAAAAACTTAACACTCGTACAGTACATATTGAGAGTCGTCCATACATTTTAAAGCACAGATAATAATTTAAAGCATTTCAACAGACTGTAAATACAAATAAGATGTGTTGACTGCCCACAGACTGTTGGGGCGAGAAAAACAAAAATTTGAATCTTTAAGTCAGGGATGTTTGCTAAGGCTCTACAACACTTCCCATTGGCAGAGGGAGACGGTTGGTTAGAAGACAAACGTATTTTGTCGTCCAAAAATATTTTGTCGCAACAAAACTACCTTGCCGTTCCTTCGAGACGCGAAATTTTGTCATGTTAAGCGGTTTTTGTTTCGTGTTAAAAGGAAACAAATGTATGGAATTGCATAGTGTTCGGTCCGAACCGGAATATCATTTTGTGTTATAACAGGTTTTTCCTGCTAAGCGCGGTTTCGTGTTAAACGGTTTTCACTGTAGTATAACGCAGTTAGATGATGATAGTGTTGTACAGTATTTTATATAATTCAGTGTTGCCAACCAACACAAACAACAGAAACAATAATTAGTCGAATCTTTTGTACCGTAAAAGAATTAAAGTACCACACAAAGTATGAAATGGATAACAAAGCTTCGGTTTTTTTAATCTATACACAGACATTTTTGCGGTAATTATAACCCGACGCGGAAGAGTTTAAAGTTTAAAAGATCACGGTCAAGGCGAGAAAATGCTCTTTGCGGATCTTTTTTTGCTACTTGGATTACGCAGTTTGTGCATGATTACTTTATAAGTGACCTTCATAGTCAGCAGACTCACAGGAACGCTACCCGTTGTAAACTGCAATCGAGTAGGTCTTTATTTTTAAAAAATAATAGTTCTGTATAGAATTAGTCGATCATATAACTACATGGAGGTAATTATTTAGCCTTCTTCTATAATAAAAGCTGCAGCTGCTAGATACCTCAGTTCTTTCTTTTACGTTTTATAACACATTCATTTCCGCTAAGCCAGCCTTATCCTATTCTACAGCAAGTTACGCTAGAATGTGGTGCGTATTTTGTGTAGATGAGATAAAATATCGCCTTGTTTACGAATACTAAAGTGCAAGGTCTGATTTTGCAATATCCGAATAATCCACACGACATATAGCGGTCGGCTGCTCGTCCAAAGAACTTGTATCGTGCTCGTCCTGTTGTGGGTCGTACATAAAAAGGTGAAAGAAAAAGAAAAACTACAGATCCAATACAATAAGTCACCGGTCATTCCGGGTAAAGGGAGGACCTGACATAATTCGTTTTTAGCTTTCTACCACGAAAACGAAGGGTAAGTACGCTGTATATAGATATGCAGAGAGTAGCATCGAAGCTTCAGCTTTCACTTTTAGTTTTTTAAGACTCGCGTTTGAAGGCCGTCTGCTTTTTCCAGTCTTTTGTTTTTTTAATTCTCTTGTTGCTGTTGAATCCGATTTAGGTACTTGTTCAGCCCCAAACGTCACCAGAACCGTGCAAGTTTGCAAGCTACGAGAATGGAAAACTCCAGCATCGTGAGACCGAGACAATTTCTACCCTGTACTTTAGAGTGGTATTCGAATAAAGCTGATCATAGTCAAAAGACGTTATCCGCAGAGCGACTAAAGCAAGCTGAAGTGGAATTGGGCGAAGACAGCCGTCAACTCCATGTAGTTATCCAAAACTTCCGTAACCGAGTGCAAAGTATAATTTTCCTTTATTGGAGCGACAAACAACTCGTGCCCTAACGTGTTTATCTTTTTGTAGTTATGTCGTTGGATTGTCCTACTGATTCAAATTTCTTACTCATGTTTTTGCGCGCAAGGAAATTCAATACTGACCGCGCTGTCAAACTGGTATATAGTTACTTTAATGCATACAATTTTTGCCTTAGGATTTATTGACTAGTTGGATCTAGTTAAAAAATTATGTAATTTTGCGGAGGAAGAGTCCGTATTTTTTCCATCCTCCAATGTCGGAGATGGGTCACGCTATTAAGCAGGAGATGCATCTGCTTTTACCCGATAAAGATAGAAGAGGCTGCCCGATTTTCATATTCAAAGCTGGTAAACAACAAATATAACCAATGATAATGTACAATGGGGTTCTGAAACATGCATTTCAGGTCGTTGGAATCCGAGTAAGTGTTCTATAGAAGAAGCTCTTCGAGTCAATGTTGCCCTCCTTGAAACATTGGTGGAAGATCCCGAAACTCAAATCACGGGAGTAGTTTGTATTGTTGATATGGAGAATTTCTATTTGTCCCACGCACGACACGTCACACCGTCTTACGCCTGTAATGCAGTATCCATAGTCCAGGTAATTGTGACTTTACTTCTTTAAAAAACAAGGTTAAAAATTCACTCCTGGAACTCTTACAGGACTCGTTTCCGGTTCGCTTCAAGGGGATTCATTTTGTTAACGAATCTTTCGTCTTTGGAATTGTCTTTTCAATGATCCTGCCTTTTTTGTCGGAGAAGATGAAGTCCCGAGTAACTTTAAAAAAGCAGTGGGTTGTTTTTTGTTGCTATTGTGTAATTCCTTCCGTAGATTCACTGCCATGGAAGCAAACTCAGTACCCTACACAACCATATTAGTCCGGACATTCTTCCTTGCGAGTATGGAGGCACAAAAACCAACCTGGACACCAGTATATTGTTTTAAAGTATGGGGACCTAGACTTGGGATTATTTTAGCCGAAAATCGGCACTTGTAAATACTGCGGTTACCGGTGATTTGGGTCTCTTGGCATTTATTAGTAACTATATTGAACGTATCTGGAGTCAAATTGTTCTTATTATTTACAAATGAGGACGAATTTGGAAATTCATTTGTTATATTTTGACTTTTTTGGCTTAGTATTGCTATGATAGCATTCTGATGGTAAAAGATGGCTTATTGCTATTGTCAGGTTCTCTTTATTCCCCGTTCGCATTTCTTTACCAGGTAAAGGCGAACGGGGAACCACCGTTCGTACTTCGCTAGGCGGAAGAAAACATGGCCAGAGCAGTGAGATAAATTGGCGAATTACTAAACGATGTAAAAAGAGTATTTTTTACGAGGGCTTCTTTTACTACTCAGTTGGATCTTGAATCGTGTATTCTCCAATCGTATAGTCTAAAGACAACTAGCAAGTAAAGATAACTAGCAACTAGTGATAGTCACGTTTTTCTTATCACAATACATGGCAAGGTATCGAGACTTCCTAGCGCGCAAAACGGGGGGTCACTGGGCAAATGTCTGTCAATAAGGAACTATTAAAGAGACTTAAACCATCAATCCTCTATGCAAGTGAGGAATTTTCGTCGCCATCTGCCAAAAAATTATATAGAAAATACCGTATTTATTTGACCTTTGAATTAGAATATAGTTCCTAGATGGCGAACGCTACCAGCAAAAAGAATACTATGAACATCAGATTTTAGATCATAATGCAGTGAAATCCATTTAACACGAAATCGAAGAGACCGGAATTAATTTTCTCGGTAAAAAGAATTCGCGCTAACAGATATATGTAAAATCCTAGTTAATAAAAAAAACTGTCGTGATAACAGAGTTAATATTCAAGTTTATACTCGTATTGACAGTCTAAAAAGGTACAAATAAGATTCGACTATTTATTGTTTCTGTTGCTTGTGTTGGTTGGCAACACTGAATATATATAAAATACTATACAACACTATCATCATCTAACTATTATACTACAGTGAAAACCGTTTAACACGAAATCGCTTAGCACGAAAAACCTGTTAACACAAAATTGTATTCCGGTTCGGACAGAACGCTATGCAATTCCATACATTTGTTTCCTTTTAACACGAAAAAAACCCCCGCTTAACACGACAAAATTTCGCGTCTCGAAGGAACGACAACGTAGTTTTGTTGCGACAAAATATTTTTGGACGACAAAATACGTTTGTCTTATCTAACCAACCGTCTCCCTCTGCCAATGGGAAGTGTTGTAGAGCATTAGCAACATCCCTGACTTACAGTTCAAATTTTTGTTTTTCTCGCCCCAACACAGTCTGTGGGCAGTTAAAACATCTTATTTTTATTTACAGTCTGTTGAAATGCTTTAAAATTTATTATCTGTGCTTTAAAATAATAGACTCTATACATTTTAAAGCATTTTAAAGCATTTCAACACAAACAACAGAAACAATAAATAGTCGAATCTTTTTTACCGTAAAAGAAAGTACCGCACAAACTATGAAATGGATAACAATTAAAGCCTCGTTTTTAATCTATACACATTATTTTTATGGTAATTATAACCCGACGCAGAAGAATGTCAAGTTTAAAAGGTCAACGGTCAAGGCGAGAAATGATGCTCCTTTTTTGCTACTTGAATTACGCAGTTTGTGCATGATTACTTTCTAGGTGACCTTCATAATCAGACTCATAGGAACGCTACCCGTTGTAAACTGCAATTGAGGTCTTTATTTTTTTAAATAATAGTTTTGTACATAATTAGTCGATCATATAACTATATGGAGGTAATTATTTAGCCTTCTTCTATCATAAAAGCTGCAGCTGCTAGATACTTCGGTTCTTTCTTTTACGTTTTTATACACATTCATTTCCGCTAAAAGCCAGCCTTATCCTATTCTACAGCAAGTTACGCTAGTATGTGGTGCGAATTTTGTGTAGATGAGATAAAATATCGCCTTGTTTACAAATAATAAAGTGCAAGGTCTGATTCTCCCATATCCGAACAATCCACTCGGCGTATAGCGGTCGGTTGCTCATCTCCACTTGTACTCGTACTCGTCTTGTTATGGGCTGTATATAGAACGGTGCAAGAAAGTGAAAAACTACAGATCCAATACAAGTCACCGGTCATTTCCGGCAAAGGGAGGACCTGACATAATTCGTTTTTAGCTTTCTAACACGAAAACGAAGGGTAAGTTATAATTTTGTTTTCCCTGTGTTAAAGAAATGAATGTATATTTCTGTATACTATAAGCATAAACACTGTTAAAAAGGGCCCCTAAAACTGGGGTGTAACGACCTCCTAAAATTGGTAGTTACTACTCAAGATGGGTACCTCCCCCAAAAGATGGGGTTTTCCCTCTCAACAACGGGAACCAGCCCTCAAAATCGGTAGCTGTAACCCCAAAACGAGTGGCACCCCCTATTTTGAGTATAACGCATACCTAAAAGCGTGTAACCTTCCCTCCAAAATTGTTGTTGACAAGAATGAATTTCGGTCTACCTAGTCCGCAACAGGAAAATTTCACTGTTGCCCAATAATGAATGTTCCCGTCTGCTAAGTTAGCCTGCGAACACAAGTAGGCTTTTTTGTTCTATCGTTTCCCATCCTCGCTAACCACTAGCCGGTCCGTTAATCTCGCAAAATTTCATTGCAGTAAAATCCTGTGTCTGTGAAAATGTCTGTTGTCTGTGTCTGTGGAAATGTTGTGTTGTCTGTGTCTGTGAAAATTTGTAAAATGTCTGTGTGTATGAGTATTTTATGGGTTATACATGGTTGCTGGCTTGTGTGATTTTTGTAAAGTGATTGTGGATGAACTTTCTAGTGTGTGTATGAGTATTTTGTAGGTAGGCCTATATGGTTGGCTTGTATGACGATGACCTTTTTGAAAAGTGATGGTTAATTACTTATGTTTCTGTATGTGTATTCTTACTATGGTTTTTGTGCATGTTTTTGCGCTTTTATATTTTGACTTATCAATGTTTTGGCATTTTGACTCTTATATTTTGGCTTGAGTGTTTTTTTTTAGTGTTTGACTGAATGTACGCAGGAGATGAAGTTTTTAAAACAATACAAAATTCAATAAGTAAAATATACGGCTTCATATGTACGGCTTTATACGGCTACCGATTTTTAGGATGTATACCCCCGTTTTTGAGAGTTAGAAACTACCGATTTTAGGGGGTTTATATACCCCATTTTTAGGAGTGAACCCCCGATTAAAATTTTAGGGGCTTAAAAGGCCCCTATCTGGTGCCCCCGCTTTTAGGGGCTTTTTTCCTCCTATTTTAGGGGGAAATTTTTAACAGTGAACACTTGCACATACACTTGGTTGGAACAATACGGATCAGAAGTACACAGGAATTCAACTTTACTATACTTGTGCTCTGGAATAGCAACCTTCTACTACAACTCTGCTACGTAACTCCTTTACCACTCCTACACGTAACTCTTCTTCTCCCTTGATCGTTATACCCAACACCCTTTGCCAGATGTGACCTAAATAACTCAGGAGAGTCTAAAAACTTATAGCTAGGCCCAACTAGATTCGACTTTATAGTTGCTTGATGCCTGCATACAGGCATCAAGTAAGCAACTAAAGTGCTGTGTGTATACACACTAGGTTTGAAGTGTGTATATACACACTAGTTATTGACTTATGGGGGGGAAAAGATATATACACCTTTGATTTTATTACACCCTTTGTGTATATCGCTGCGTGTATAGGTTTGTGAGTAGCATCGAAGTTTGAACTTTCACTTTCAGTTTTATAAGACTCGCGTTTGAAGGCCGTCTGCTTTCTCCAGTTTTTTGTTTTATCTTAATTCTCTTGTTGTTGTTGAACCCGATTTAGGTACTTGTTCAGCCCCAAACGTTACCATAGAGCCGTGAAAGTTTGCAAGCTACGAGGATGGAAAACCCCATTTTGAACCCGAGACAATTTCTACCCTGTACTTTAGAGTGGTATTTGAATAAAGCTGATCATAGTCAAAAGACGTTATCCGCAGAGCGACTAAAGCAAGCTGAAGTGGAATTGGGCGAAGACAGCCGTCAACTCCATGTAGTTATCCAAAACTTCCGTAACCGAGTGCAAAGTAATTTTCCTTTATGGGAGCGATTAACAACTCGTGTCCTAACGTGTTTACCTTATTGTAGGTATGTCGTTGGATTGTCCTACTGATTCGCCCTTCTTACTCAAGTTTTTGCGGGCAAGGAAATTCAATACGGACCGCGTTGTCAAACTGGTATATAGTTACTTTAATGCATACAAATTTTCCCTTAGGATTTATTGACGGGTTGATCTAGTTAAAAAATTACATAATTTTGCGGAAGAATAGTCCGAATTTATTCAATATTCCAATGACGGAAATGGGTCATGCTGTTAAGCAGGAGATGCATTTTCTTTTGCCCGATAAGGATAGGAGAGGCTGCCCGATTTTCCTGTTCAAACCTGGTAAACAACAAATATAACCAATGATATTGTACAGTGGGGTTCTGAATCGTGCTTTTCAGGTCGTTGGAATCCGAGTGAGTGTTCTATAGAAGACGCTTTTCGAGTCAAAGTCGCCTTGTTTGAAACATTGGTGGAAGATCCCGAAACGCAAATCACGGGAATCGTTTGCATTATTGATATGAAGAATTTCTATTTGTCCAAAGCACGGTACTTCACACCGTCTTACGCCATGGTATCAATAGGCTTATTCCAGGTTTGTGACTTACTTCTTTAAAAAAAAGTTTGCTTGTGAGAGGTTAAAAATTCACTATGGAACACTTCCAGGACTCGTTTCCGGCTCGTTTCAAGGGGATTCATTTTGTTAACGAATCTTTCGTCTTTGGAATGATCTTTTCAATGGTCCAGCCTTTTTTGTCGGAAAAGATGAAGTCCCGAGTAACTTTAAAAAAGCGGTGGGTTGTTTTTTGTTGCTATTGTGTAATTCCTTCCGTAGATTCACTGCCATGGAAGCAAACTCAGTACCCTACACAACCATATTAGTCCGGACATTCTTCCTTGCGAGTATGGAGGCACAAAAACCAACCTGGACACCAGTATATTTTTTTAAAGTATGGGGACCTAGACTTGGATTATTTTAACCAAAAATGGGCACTTATAATACTACACGTCTACAGTTACCGGTGATATATTGGGTCTCTTGGCATTTATTAGTAACTATATTAAATGTATCTGGAGTCAAATTGTTTCTTATTATTTAAAAATGAGGTATAATTTGGAAATATATTTGTTATATCTTGACTTTTTTGGCTTAGTATTGCTAGGATAGCATTCTGATTGCATAAGATGGCTTATTGCTTATATTGTCAAGTTCTCTTTATTCCCCGTTCGCATTTCTTTACCAGGTAAAGGCGAACGGGGAACCACCGCTCGTACTTCGCTAGGCGGAAGCAAACATGGCCAGAGCAGTGAGATAAATTGGCGAATTACTAACCGATGTAAAAAGAGTACTTTTTGCGAGGGCTTCTTGCTACTCGGTTGGATCTTGAATCGTGTATTCTCCAATCGAATAGTCGTCCAATACTTTCAATTATGGTTTGCCTTCAGGAGATGCTCGAAAATCAAGCCAAAGCCCAAAGGAGTTCAATACACGAAGTCAAGGATAAGACAAGCAAGGAGTCCACGTGACTAATAACTCGGATCTTTGGAAAGAAAAACCGAAAAAAAAGCCGGGGGTTATATTACGTTGTAAGACCACTTAATTTGCAGCCCTTATTACTTAACAAAAGTCAAGTCTAATGATTGTCGAAGCTTTTTTACACCGTAATACTATAGCCATTTATCCGAAAGCAAAACTGATGGTATGCAATTCTCCCAAGAAACTCTTCGAAACCTTTGGGTTATAACATCCACAAAACACAGCGGAGATTCCTAGAAGTTTATCGTAACAGCCCGCTTCTGTACCAGGAAAGGTCTCCGTAATTATCACGTGTCATTGGAATTGACCTGCGTACTTGGCTTAATCAAATCAGTGCGCCATCTAGGAAAGAAAGCTGAAGTTAAGGTTTCGCATACGTTTTGCCATTAGCATTAGTCACTCTAGTGACTTTATGATAAAGATTTTTGCTTCGAGGAAACGGAAGTCCCTTTCACTACGTCTTTTTGTTGCTTTCTTTTACTTTCTCTTCTCCAGCTCAAGGTTATACCGGGTTATTCCTAGGCTAGATGGGACAAGTTAACCCGCGTTCTAGAACCCTCGTTCTAGTTTCTATGTATACTCAACAGAAATAATAATCACGCCAAATCTTTAGGAAATGACGGTACAAACTACTAAGTGAATTAACAAAGCCTCGTTGTTTACCTATACAAACTCATTCTTGCGGTAAGTAACCCCGCGCAGAAGAGGTTAATGTTCA
This sequence comes from Lepidurus couesii, assembly GCA_022832235.1. Taxonomy (NCBI): domain Eukaryota; kingdom Metazoa; phylum Arthropoda; class Branchiopoda; order Notostraca; family Triopsidae; genus Lepidurus; species Lepidurus couesii. The sequence continues at coordinate 941 of JAGJRP010000368.1, read as the reverse complement.
AAGTGTCCCCGGTCAAGGTGAGTACTGATGCCCTAACTTAACTGGTGACCTTTGTTTCTTACTTGGATTACTTAGTGTGTGTGTATAATCACTTTAGTGACCTTCATAATTAGACCCATAGGAACGCTTCCCATCGTAGGCTGCAAACGATGAAATTATTTCGTTTCAGTAATAGTTCTGTATATAATTTGTCGAGAGTATAATTATAAACAGAGTATAATTTGTCGAGAGTATAATTAAGAAACATCGTCTATATGAAAAGATGCAGCTGTTAGATACTACAGTTCTTTATACTATCTTTTATTTGAATCTCACACTGGATTTAATTTTAATTCGCAATTTGTTTACGTTTTCAACATGTTCGTTTTCGCCAAGCCAACCTGATCCCAGTCAACGACAAAAGCTACGCTAGAACGTACTGGTCAGTTTTTGTAAATGAGATACAATGTCGGCTTTATTGTTTGCCAGTACCAAAGTACAGGGTCTGTATCCTTCCATATCCGAATCCACTCGGCTGCTCGTTCCAAGAACTTGCATTCGTACTCGTCCTATTTGTGGGTCGTAGTATACGGTGAAAGAAAGGGAAAAACCACAGATTCCAAGAAAGGTCGCCAGACATTCAGGTCAGAGGGAGGACCTGACCTGACCCTGATATAATAACTTTTAGCTCTCTACCCCGAAAACGTAGGGTAAGTTATAATTTTGCTTTCCCTTGCAAGATTCGACTACAGTTGCTTGATGCCTGTGCACTAGACTTGACTGATGGTGGGGAGCAAAAAGGTTCGTAACTTGACTTGAATGATAACCCTTGTGCATCGCATTATAGATTTGGGATTATAAACTTGCTTTCAACTTTTGCTTTCATGTTTTTTTTGTGAATCGCGTTACAAGTCGCCTGCTTTTCCAGTTTGTTGTTTTATTTTAATTCTTTTGCTGTTGTT
>JAGJRP010000298.1:0-124766 GCA_022832235.1 Lepidurus couesii | reverse complement strand
TTCGAATATTTACGACTACTTCTATTGTATTCTGTGTCTATACATAAGTATATGGCTCTATGCGTGTCTATAAACGTGTGTGGAGCCTTTTCCGCGTCGAGCAAGGCAAAGTAAAGCAAAGCAGAACAGAACCTTACATTAGCCAATGCCATTCGACACCCAAGCGGCTTTAAGATACCACAGCTGATAGCCTTATTAACGGAAACCGTTTTGCGTTGAAGGGTCTTAACACAAGTGTCGTTAGAGAACGAAGAGAGAGAGAGAGAGAGAGAGGAAGGTCACACGCGGTTTCTTCTTCGGCTCGCATGCATGAAATTTCTTGTGCATGTGTGTGTTTCGTAGGCGAATTAGCCCGTCTGCGCTCTTTTAACACACTCCGTAACCTTCCCCCGTTCACGGTTGACGGAGCGTGAGTCTTGCCGGCAAACTACCGCAAGAAGAGATTGAGATTGAGAGAACAGTAAAAGAAAAGAGAAGTAGCCTTGCGCTTTACCTGGGAAACATCCTTCCTTTCGGGGGAAAAAGATGTCTTTGGGACATTTAAGCACCCAGGCGAAACCGGAGATGCTGTGTGTGTATGAGTGGTGTGTATGCGTCTCTTCTTATTGTCGTCGCCCGTTTGTCCCGGTTCTTCTTCTTCTCTTGTTTCCCCCCGTCTTTTGCGGGGTTCAGGTCAATTGTCATTGCCGGCACTTAATCCTGTTTGGGGGCCAAAAAGAAAAAGGGGGGTGGGGTGGCCAAGTGCGGACTGTCGCCACTGATGCTGTGCGTTTAGCTTTGATCAGCGGTGCGAACGCCGACACGACATTGGCCCTCTATAGGATACAGACAAACACATACGTTGATATTTATATAAAAATGGGGAGAAATTTTTGCCTCTACTCCCCCCTTCTTACAAGTATGTTGTGCCTGAAGTTTCCCCACAACTCGGAAACGATATCCCCCTGCCTGCCACAATGTAAAGAAGAAGCAGGAGCAGACGAAGATACGAAGATGATGAAGAACGGGTCCTATGAAGCGCACACGCTGTGGCTCTCTGCTGTCAGGCAAAATTTCCCTGTTGGAGAGGATCCGTTTTCCAAAGTCGGCGGAGCATTATCTTTCAACTCTGTGACACACGGTCACTTAGTTCGTTCGCTGAGCGTGCTGAGTGGGGAGCTAGAAGGTTGACGCAGATAACCCCTGATGGATTCCAACATCTACTAAATGCGTCGTGTGTGTTAAGGTTTTACTTTAAGCTTGGAGAACCGAGCTTCGATGAGCTTTGGATGAGTTTCGAGAACCGAGAGAGGAGAGAGAGAGAGACGGAGCGAGCAGAGAGATCAGTTTCAACAAGCAAGATGGCGGTGTGCTTTCACGTGTATATAGCGCGGTACTTTAGCTTCTTATTTAAATTTGCCCAGGCTTGATCAAAAAGCTTCCAAAGGCTTGTGTTTCGCGGCTCTTCCTGTCGGCATCTTAAACTCCCCCTGTGCCCTTGTCTTCATAATAGGACGCCAACGCAGTCTCCCGCTCGTTCATTCTCGAACTCTCCAACTCTTTATATACAGAGAGCCACCTTGGTAAATCGCCTACAAATAGTACCCACCTACCCCCTTTGTATTGCTGCAATTGCGCGCACACACTTTGTCCGCTCCCCCGAGAACGCCTTTCATATGCAAAAAAGAAAGAAAAAACTGTCGAATTTTTTATCCCCCTATATACAGAGAGAGAGAGTTAGAGAAAAAAAATCGTCGATTTTTTTTTATTTTCGTGTAGTTTTTTTTTATAGTTTTTGACTATTTTTCGGCTATCTACGACTAGTTTTCGACTATTTGCTAGCTGTTTTCGTCGATTTGTAGCTATCTTCGACTATTTTTCGACTAGTTTCAGCTATCTTTAGCTATATTCGAGTAGTTTTCGACTAGTTTCGACTATTTTTACTATCTTCGACTAGATTTTTACTATCTTGTCGACTGTTTTCGGCGATTTTTAGCTACCTTCGACTAGTTTCAGCTATTTTTGAAATAGTTTCCGCTATCTTAGGCTATCTTTAGCTATCTTCGACTAGTTTTCGACTACTTTCGGCTATTTTTAGCTATCTTGACTATTTTCAGTTATGTCTAGCTATCTTTGACTAGTTTTCGACTAGTTTCCACTATTTTTTTTACTATTTTTAGCTATCTTTGACTAGTTTTAGCTATTTTCGACTAGTTTCGGCTATTTTTAGCTATATTCGACTAGTTTTCGACTAGTTTCAGCTATCTTTAGCTATGTTCGACTATTTTTTACTATTTTTCGCTATCTTCTACAAGTTTTAGACTAGTGTCGGCTATTTTTAGCTATCTTCGTCTAGTTTTAGCTATTTTCGACTGTTTTCGGCTAGTTTTAGCTATCTTCGACTAGTTTTTGACTAGTTTGGGCTATTTTTAACTATCTTCGACTAGTTTAATTACGACTAGTTTCGGCTATTTTCAGCTATCTTCGACTAGTTTTCGACTTGTTTGGGCTATTTTTAGCTATCTTGGACTAGTTTTCGACTAGTTTCGCCTATTTTTAGCTATCTTGGACTATTTTGGACTAGTTTTAGCCCATTTTCGGCTATCTTAGAAAATTGAAAAAAGGCAATTGAAAGCTAGCCGTTAAGTAAGATCTTGATCGACGGAGGTAGGTTAGTTTAGCTTGGGAAAAACTGTTGAAAAAGTTGGCTGGGGCCGAAAAGGAGGGTGCATGATGACGCCATGATGAATGATGTGCCACGGCACCATGTCATTACAGCCTCAAGTTCAACAATTGAGACCTCCTCGCGTTCCTCGTTAGGCGTGGAACAGCTAATGGCAACAGGGGTTTTCGGGGAAGGAGGAAGAAGAGAGAAAACCCCCCTTTCTTGGATGGATCTTGTAAGTGGAAACTTGTTAGATATGTGTGTATATATGATCATCATCTAGCTACCCGGGCACGTGAAAAAGATACACAAGTCAAAAGGGAAAGAGGAGAAAGACGAAAGACCCCATCTCCTAACCGTCTCCTAACCGTCCACCACCCCCAAAAGGCTGTTTTGGGGTCAAAACACACACGCGAATCTTGCTTGGAGGTCTTTTCCAGCAAAAGTAAGACAGATTGCTACAAGCTAGCTTGTACCTTGTTATATACCAGAGAATCGTGATGAGTGTTAGTTTGGATGATTCTATGTTTCTATTACAAGAAATTGCCACAAAAACTGCACATTTTGGCGAGTATAGGTGAAGAAAAGAATCTTAGAAGAAGTTATTTTTGGCTTATTATGGAGAATTTTTTGTCAAAATAATAGCGCCAGGGAGGTCTCATTCTCAGGATGGAGAAAGGAGAGGACTCTGATGTCATGACGAGCAGCACGAAGTGCTTCTCTCTCCCTCGCTCCCAATCAAAGCAACACGGTTGTTTACATAACAGAGAGCAGCTTTTTAGACAGCTTCTGTCCTAATTTTCCCCTAGAAAAGACGTGAAAAGATGTGAAATACAAACTCCTGGGAAGAAGGCGCGATTCAAAGTCCGGGCCGCTTTTTGTGGTAAAACGTGTCATGACTTTGCATTGATTTGCGTGGCGTCACTCGGCTTAAGCCACTAAAGAAAAATTAAAAAAGTAAAAAATAATAATTTTTTTATTTTATTTTTTTAAGTAAAGTTCCAAAAAATGCCGGTTAGGTTAAATATTGAATTTGGAACTCTTTGAAGCAGCCACCGAACGCTGTTTCTACTTTTTTAAGCTAAAAAAAATCGCCTAACTTACTTTTTTAACCTAAAAACTAAGGTAAGAAGGTGAAAAAAATCTTTTGAATAAAGGGGGGGACCTTGTGGTCAGACTGTATACTGTTTTTGACCCTTTTTCAACAATTTTTTTTTTTTTTTTTAGTTCAATACCAACTAGGATTTCGCCTATTGCTGGTTTGCTGGTTAACTTTATTAAAGGTCAATTTAAGCTAATTTTAGCTTTATTAAAGGACCGGGGCAAACTTGCTTTCTTAACCTATAAACTTGTTTTCTTAACCTTGCTTTCTTAACTGTGGTAGAAAGTAGAGTAAAACGTCAAGAAAGTACAGCGTAAAAAGTAAACCGTCAAACCAAAAAAAAAATAATTAAAAAACTTTATTTTAATGGAAAAATGCCGAAATAAAATGTTACAAAAATACTTTTTAATTTATTTTTTTTTTACATTTTTAGAAGTGCCGGTTATGTTCAGTATGGAATTTGGATGTCTTTGAAGCAGCCATCGGAACTAAAAACATAACCTAATTAACTTTTTCACCCTAAAAATTAAGTTAAAAAGGTGGAAAAAAAAGTTTTCGAACAAAGGGGGGGTACCTGGTGTGTGGTCAGACTCGATACGCGGTTTTGGTATACCTATATCAGTGTTTATGTATCCTCGCGATAGCCGCTTTGGGAACCTCTAAAGCTTTAAGTCTTTTTGTCTTTTCGAATTTTTCGGGAGGGATATAGTAGGATGGGTGCTAAAAGCCAGGGCGCCTGTCTGTCGGCCATTGAGAAAGTGACCTGGCTTATTGCAAAAACTGGGTTGTGTTATATACCCTCGGAAAGTCGGGGATAGGGGTCGGGTCGGGTCATCTTAGGTCGGGTCGCGCCCGTCACCCCCGGGAAAGTCCGGTCGGTCGCTTGACCCAACGCTGTCCGGCGAAAAAAAAGGAGGAAAGAGAGAGAAAGAGACGATAGAAAGGTCCCCAAGTGTGCGGCGCCACGACCTGGCGCCCCTTGATTAGTCGTTTAATTGGTAAGGGTTTGAGCAAATATTTGGCGCCCTTTTCGTCCCCCCCCCATCGCGGTGGGTCTGTGTGGACTGTGTGTCTTTCCTTTTCCTTTTTGCAATTTAACTGGTATAAGTCTTTTGCTTTGCCTTGTTTCGGGGAGTGCTTGAGTTGCTTGAGCCACTTGGAACCAAAAAGCCTCTTTTTTCCCGAAGCTTTAAGGACGTCGATAGACAGAGAAGAGACTTGAATCTACACCGCCAAGTCCAAATCAAAGAGCTTGGGGATTTTCCCAAGACACGAGACATTCACTGGGAGCAAGCACAGTGACTTTTTGAGCGACAGGAGTGGAAATTTATCCTTTATTTGGGGTATTTTTGTACTTTTTTTTTAAGATTCTTTTAGCTCAGCGGTGATATCTTGGGATGTCAGTGTCAGATTCTTAACGTGCGTTTTTTAGTCGTTTGTGGGTTTAATTTGTCGTTTTTTGGCGCGAAAAGGAGGGAAAAACGGGAGAAAACATAAAAAAAGTTGTTACTGGCGTAATAGCGAATGTAAGCAATGTGTGGAGGTGCGAGAGCGAGGATTGAAAGGACAAAGTCGTCCAATTTTCCGTTTCAAACTCATTTTCGCGTAGTGGATTTCCCCGGCGTCGCAGTACAATGCTAATACATCGGTTGATTTAGACACATCTACTCTAAAAGGAAACTTGAATTCTAGAAAAAATAGGAAAAAAAAGGAATAAAGGAAATGAAAGAACGCGAAGAAAAGAGTATGGAGTTAAAATAAGATGTTAACCTACACTTAAGCGAGGAGCTTTGGGTGAGTTGTCCGTGTGGGGATGTGTGTGTTGTGTGTTCGCTGTCGGTAGTCAGAAGGGTAACAGCCCGAGCAAACGTTCGCTCCGTGTGCTAACAAAGCGCCTTGTGGACAAGTTCTTGTTGGTACACACTCGACTTGGCCCCGGCCATACGAGCCGCGCAGCTTTTAATTTCCTGATTTTTTTTTAGTTTTATTCTATTCTTATTTTATTCATATTTGTACTGCGTTTTAGTCTTATTTTATCTTTTATTTATGCTGAATTTTATTTCTATTTTAGCCTTATTTTTACTGAAATTTACTTGGATTTTATTCTTATTTTTTACTGAATTTTATTCATATTTTATTCTTAATGTTACTAGATTTTACTTAGATTTTATCCTTAATTTTACTGGATTTTACTTAGATTTTATTCCGATTTTTACTGGATGTTGCTTGGATTTTATCCTTATTTGTACTTAATTTGATGTCATTTTATCATTATTTTTACTGGGTTTTACTTAGATTGTATTGTCATCTTTATTGTATTTTATTTTAATTTTATTATTTTTTTAATTGAAAGCCTGTTGCCAACGTATTTACGTGTCCTTATTTTTATTCTTATTACTATTAATTTTATTACTATTTTTATTTATTAAAAAAAATACATCTGACTGTATTTTATTTTTGTTTTGGCATCTTGGTTGTCCCAATTCACACCCTTCCGAGGAATATAGGTCGTGAAATTTGGCGCTGAAAATGGCAGTTTTTTTCGCGCTTTTTTTCTTCTTCTTTAAAAGAGAATGGTTTTGAATTTTGTCAGTAGAGTGTTGTAAGAGGGGAAAAAAGTTGGGTAATTTTCTCTTTTTTTAATAAGTTGTCTGGAAGAATTGTATTGTATTTTATTTATTTCATTTTTTGTGATGTTGGTCGTCCGGGCTCTAGGCAAGCTCATGAATCAAGTATCTTAGGCAACGACGGGAGAGGCGGTGTTGAGGAGGGGCAAAACCACGGGGTTAGGATAGCAGGGGCCAAAAGGGGACGGGAAGCTAACGATCGTAACGAGGGCGCCTATGCAAACGATGCCAACCCGAACAAGAATGCTTCATCTTGTCTAGAACGTAATCTATGAATGGCACCTTTTGGGGTAGACACTGACTTCCCAGTCACCTTGAAAGCAATAGAAACAAAAAGAGAAAAGTTCGACAGTTGCGAGCGCAAAAATTCATAGTTGCCCCCAAACGCAGCCGTTCCCCCGGCCTGAAAAACGTTCGTTCGTACGTCAAGCTTTCCGCTTTTGCCCCGAATGTTCCCCCTATTAGAAAAATCGCATTCCTACTTTTTCTTCCCTTTCGCTTTTTACTTAATTTTTTATTAATTAATTTGGTTTATGAACTAGTTAATTTTCCAAATTCACTAGTCACTCAATGAGTAAATCGTAAAAAAAAAAAGATTTTTTAAAATGTATCTACAAATTTCCTAGCAAAGGCAAAGAACTTGATTGAATCGGAAAGCGAGGAGAAAATATTGTAATGTGGAAAACGTGTCGGCATATTCTTTTTGCTCATTGGCTATGCAAGGCAGACGTGGGTAATGGTAGGGGCGCGACCAGGACATACGTTTCGTGGCCTTGCATTGCTTCTGCACATCCCTCCACAGCCATGCATATACAGTTGCACAATTTTTTTTTATTATTTTTTTTTTTTATTTTTTTTTTATCGTCCACTGTTTCTTTTCTTTGTAAGACTCATGTCCCTTTAAGGTTTTCCGAGTTCTAGCCCAGCTCTTAGTTGTAGTAATTATTGCAATATTCAGAACATTGGAAAAAAGAAAGAAAAAAGACAAAATGCCGTAAAACCCGTCGCCGGGCTAATGTTAGAGGGCATTGTTGAGAAGGCCACAACAACTACGTGTTAGGAGGTGCAACTTGACCACCTCTTTCCCACGACGTTAAGTCTACTGACAGGCCTCATTTGAATATGCCTTTATAGACGTCCAGTTAATTCAAGCCAACACTGAAAGTTAAAGGAAAAAATAAAAAAAATGAAAATATCCCCTAGCCCCCAAATCCTCAACCGCAGACCTATTTTAGCTAGGCTTTAAAAAAAAAAAAAAAAAAAAAAAANAAAAAAAATATCAACGGAATTTCTCAACCTTCCAAGTGCTAAGGGGGGGGGAGGGGGGCAGGGGTTTAAAGTCTATAGCTAATAAAAACGGAATGTGTTTGCAAGTCAAACACAACTCCGCAGGAGGTTAAGGAGTTAGGGTATAATGTCTTCACCCCCTTCAATTCAATCAAAAGACAGTTCTCTCGGTCCAACTTGGAAAAGGTGTACAGGTCTCTACCTTATGCTATTATTTCCTATAACCTGCTTTAAATGCTTCAAAGGTTCATGGTACAGTACTCTACACTACGTATCCCAGGTAAAATAAGGTAAAATGAAATAAAATAAAAAAAGGAAAAGTTTGGGGCAAGTAGCCCCTGTGTATGCATTGTGCGCACCCCTCCAACCTCCCACTTTTTAAACGCCCGGTGCTTCCCTCTTCTTTTTCACCTATATGCCCATCCTCTCTTGGTCGCTGGCGCCAGACGACTCCGCCCATCTCGTTCAGGTTGAGAAACACCATCTTTTTTAAGCAGTGCAGTGCAGCCCAAAGCAAAGCTGCTTTTTTCTTCTTTTTTTAATTTTTTTTTACCGGCGATTTTTCTGGAACGCTGATGCGCAGGCTGCTCAAGAATGCTAAAAGATACATTCTTTTCTTCACATCCGCCCATTCAGCGTCTAATAATGAAAACCTCATCCTTTCTCGGCGTCAGTTTTATTATTTCTATGTTTCCATATCCCTATGTTGAAGCATTGAAAACCATCCCTAAGTAACAATGAAATGCAGTAAGGGCAGTTTTCTATGTTGAAGCATTGAAAACTAGCCCTTGGTAATAATGAAGTGCAATAAGGGCGATTTTCCTATGTTCAAGCATTGAGAAGTAGACCTTAGCGGCATTCCCCATGAACCATCGAAGACTCGAAGACTTTATATTTATTTAGTTAAAAGAAAAGTACACACGCGCCCTTTTAAAAAGCGTTTTGTGTTTATTTTGCATTTGTTTCCTATTTATTTTTGCTGGGGAAGGCAAGAAAAGTTTGTCTTCGTTTATGAACTCGGTTCCAACTTGTTGCCAAGAAAATAAGGTGTTAATGAGAAGAAGCTGTTGATTATATTGAGAGCCCCCTTGCTGGTTACCTTGAAGCCCATGGTGTCTTGATGGTCTGCTAGTTTTGATACCCAAGGTGCCAAGTTCATGCATATGAATCGAATTTTCTTTCTCTCTCGCTTGCCACACTCTTCTATTTGCCTTGATGGAAATAAGCTTGTATAAGCCAACGCAACATAACACATCAGAACCGCACATGCAACAAAGAAAAAGGGGCCCCTTGTGCCAATTATTGAACGCGCCCTATCGTGGGTGGATTTCCCATTTTTTTTATTATTATTATTATTTATTTTTTACTCGGTGTGTTTAGATTATGCCACCTCGACTGTTCCCCAAACCCTACTTAACATGCTAGGAGGAAAAATCGCTCCTTCAAAGAATTATAATATTTTTAAAAAAAAAAGAGTCAAGAGAGTGCAAGGGAGGTCTCATACGTCAAACGGTGTAAATGAGACAGCTTTTTTTCCACTGCAAAGGTTAAAAGGGAGTCTCTTTAACCCCCCCTTAAAAAACCGATGTACAGGAAGGTTCTTAAAAAATAAATAAAAAAATTAAAAGTTTTAGAAAAGAAGACATGATGATGTATTGGTGTATACGTACCTATGTACCTCTGATGCATAGATTACTCAAGACACGATTTGCTCCTGGGCTGTTTCTTTTCGGGGGGGGGGGGCAAATATTTTGCTTATGGATAAGTTTCGGGTTCTTGGGAAAATGGGAAAATGGCTAAATTTTCCAGACTCTCGGTGGCCGTGGCTTTTAGTGCCGCAATAACTCACGGTGTAAATGCCAGGTCCAGTTAATCATTGATTGCAGGGGATAAGTATAGGAGGTACTTAATTGAGTGTATTGGGATGTCAAAATTGTTCCCAGCAATTCGTGGAGGCAAAGGGGCGGGAACCTTTCCTGAAGGGCTCTGTAACACAACCCCCCACTTCTCCCCCCCGCCCAATGGATGATCATTACCTCCTTTTGCTGCAGAAACGCTGTACTCTGTAATTTTCCACTTTATTAACTTTATTTTTATTTATTTTTTATTCGTTTAGTTTTTATTTATTTTAATCCACTTTATTTTTATTTATTTTTTATTTTTGTATTTTATTTTTATTTATTTTAGATTCGTTTATTTTTATTTATTTTAATAAAAACGCGTATAAAATAAATGGAAATAAAATCAATGTGTATTTTTATTCATTATATTTTCGTTTATTTGTATTTATTTTTAATTAAAAAACGCGTAGAAAATGAATGGAAAGAAACCGAAAATAATCGTTTATTGTATTTTCACTTTAGTCACTAATTCTATTGAATTTGCGTTAGATTTGGGCTATTTTCGTTGGATTATTTTATTGGATTGTGAAGGAAGGCAATTCAGGCGAATTAACGTCTATTGCAGAGTTAAAGAATTAAAACAAGCAATAGGTATTGATTAAGGGAGTTTGGGGCCTGTTGGGTACAACACGAAGATGCTAATGGGCTCGTTTACTTAGGAAAAAGCGCATTTCAATCTTTAAAAAAAAATCTTTTGGGAGGGAAAAGTCGAGCTTCCCTTTTTCCTTACAAGCAGGTTGCTTGAGATGGTTTTTACTTTTTACCCCCCCCCCCCCTCTTGGTCTCTTGGTCTCGCCTCTTAAAGCTCCGTACAGGTTTTTGGGGCTTGCTGTTAAGGTCGTTGGGAAAACGGCCATCCATTCTGGCTATTTGTTTTTGCCTGATGGGAGCCTGACAGCAGCCTGAGGTGCGGATCGTAATTCACCAGTCTTGTATGGATAGATACCTTTGGGGGCCGAAGAGGTGTGTATGTGTTTGTGTATGAGCTCCAAGCCTCTTAAAAAACAGAAAAAAACACAGGATAAAAGGGTCTTTCATTCGTATATTACATAGGCGACCAAACATTGATATTATATAACCCAGACAACATCATATCATATCCCTTTCTTTCATTAAGACAACCCTCCCCTCCCCCCCCAAAAAAAATAATAAAGAACCTGGGGGATGAAATCTTTGCATATCTTTTTTTTAAGTACACAAAAGATTGTATCTTAAGATACACAAAAAAGAAAGAAGATATGATGTTTATCAGAGTTAATGACAAAAATTCAAAATTAAAAAAAATATTTTTTACCCTGAGGAGGTCTTTGTCGGCGCTCTAAGACTCTTTGTGTATCCAACAAGGGTGTGTAACACACAACACACACATGGACCTCTGTATAACGAACATTCGCTTCTATAATTAATTTACCTTATGTCAGGGCAAAAGACGTGACACTGAGCCTCAACGAGGCCCTTCCAATTAAGTGTTATTAACGTTAATAACCATCCGTCAACACTATAGTAAAAAATGGAAAGAAAAGAATAGTTCATTTGTATTTTTTTAAATTTATTTATTTCGTAGACGTCCCACCTTCCAGCAAATGTGTGGGTGTTGAGACATTTTTAAGAGTTAACAGATTTTTTTTCTTTAAAAAAAAAAGTTTAATCTGGTTCTGTTAGACAGTCGTGGCACGATTTGGGTACCTGAGCTACCTGATGGAGACAGACCAGTCATTCATTTACATTCTCTCCCGTGTTGTATTGACACGGATAACCCTGCATGCTTTTGGCGTCCAATTTCTGTATCTACAGTGGGTGCACTGTAGATACAGAAATTCGGTTAACGAACATAACCCGATCCAAAAGATGTTCGTTAACCGATCATCGATTTGCCATGGACTTTAATGGGAATTCGATTAATTCGTTCTGGAGACCCAACAAAATAAATATAAAATTATATAAATCCTTACTCCGCTTATTTATATGTAATAACACTAATCCGGGCCACGTGTTGACAAATCTTACACACAGCGTCGCACACACACGTTCGCTGTCCAATTTTTCGAACATTTTTCGAACATTTTCGAACATTTTTCTGGTGTTTGTTCTGTGCAACACGTTCTCGGTCTTTCCACCATCTTTCCACGTTCGCTGTCCAACTTTTCGAACATTTTTCGAGCATTTTCGAACATTCTCCGAGCATTTTCGAACATTTTTCGAGCATATTTCGCTCATGGAGTGAACGAAAGTACAAGTTTTAACCGTTCTCACCAATGACAGCTGTTGCGAATCGTCAACCCAACCTAAGCTAACCTAACGTAGTTCATTTCCACTCCAACAGTCAATTTTCAAGTCGAGTGACACCCGTTTGTCATTGTTTTTCAGAGAGCGTTTTGCCACAATGGGACATATACCAGTGTCACTTTATACCGCCGGGTTTTTTTTTAACCTGTGCTGTTTTTTGGGTCGGGGGTGTAGTGGTAAAAAGGAATTGGAAGTAAAAGTCCAAGGGAGCATGAGTCGAAACTAACTGCGTGGAAAGTGGCCGGCGAGGCTGGCACGCCATCCCGTCATCTGCTGCCGTTTTTACAACGCTATAGGGCTTCACAACAAGCACAAGACCGTGACAATAGACACCCAATAATTGCTCAACTACGCCACTCTCCTGGGCCTAATCTATGGCATCTAGCCTAGTAACTTCACTCCATCCCACTCCTTCATTTAAAGCCAGCCTTCTAGCTTACATTTTCCCCCCTTTTTTTATCGGAATTTTTTTTTTATTTATTTTTTTCGGGGGAAGGGTTTACATGCAAGTACTGATCAAGGAAAACGACCCTAGTGTTTAAAGGTTTGACCTTAAAACGCGATAAGCTTTTGGTGGGAGTAATCATTTTAACTCCCTTTTTTCGTGGGGAGGTTTGATATAGTTGTTAGTCATGCATAGAAGGAAGAGGTTGTTTGAGGTTAATTGTGTATGGCGTCGATGACAAGTTGTTACTGACTTCATAAACTCGCGGCTGGAGGGGTAAGGGGGTTCCATGCTGTAGCTATAGACTACAGAGCAACGGAATACGCGAATAGAGAGGGATGGGGGAAGGGATAGGATGCCAAGATGAAACGATAAGCATAGGGTGGTAATTAGACCCCCGGCTATAAACTCTCCGTGCACGCTAGAAGAGATACCTAAATTTGAAGAAAGAAGTTCGGAAAGAACAAAAAGACTGCGAATTAATACATGTACTCGACGGGAACCACCGCAGCGCAACAGAGCGCGTAACTGTAACATAACACATCCGTGTTAAAATAATAAAAAATTACACAAAAAACACGGATGCTGTTCCCATTTCCAAAACGAGCAAGACGCCTTTCTATCCAATAATTATTGAACTCATTTCCGTTCATTTTCGTTCTTGATATTAAAACCTTCACCTCAAGCCGTATTGAATTAAAATTAAAAACGCGTAAAGAAAATTAAATAGAAATTCCTAAAAAAAAACTTTTTTTAACTTCATTAAAATTTCGTTCATACATGCAGGGCACGTACAAAACATGTACATGTACGTACACATTGTACATGTACATGTGCGTACATGTACGTACACATAGTACTTGTACGTACATGTAATATGCGTACGTACAAACGAAAGAACATAATACGACATAATTACGACATGTTATTGGCATTGACAAGTCAATTTAATTTTCATAAGGAACAACTTTGGTGTATGGCATCGTCGAGTGAAGTTTTTTTTTTTTTTTAGTATTATTTTTATGACTATATGTTCCCCTCGCCGACTCTAAAGCTTCAAAGCCAATAGGTTGCAATGCTAATAATCCTTACCGGATGTGGGTGAAAAAGATCAAAGGTGAAGCATATCAAACATGCAAAAGAGGCCGAGCAATAGCTGCGCAATTTGCAAAGGAGAGGAGGGTGTATTATAGGCCTCTGGGGAGGCTTTTGTTGACAAATGGCCGCCATTTTTTTTATATATAATTTCTCTTATAGCAAGGGGGAAGCTAATTCACCTACCTTGCCCTTTCTTCGATTTCCTTTCCTTTTCTTTTCCTTTTTTTCGTATCAAGGCATAGAGGGCTAATCATGAAATTGGGCCGCAAAGCCTTAGGAAAGAGCATTAAAGTAATTCGTGTTGCTCCAAACATTCCACATTGGGAGTACCGTCTTTGGTCGGATTATACAAGCCGACCAAAGATATCTAGATTAAAAAATTGCTTTTTTTGCTTTATTTTATATTAGTCTAAGATGAATGTACCCTTGTTTCAAACATTTTTCGAACGGTAGAACTAGAAAAAAACAGAACTTAGTAACAACCAAGGACGGTAAGGGCCATATTCCTATGTTTAAGCATTGGAAACCATCCCTAAGTAACAATGAAATGCAGTAAGGGCAGTTTTCTATGTTTAAGCATTGAAAACAAGCCCTTGGTAACAATGAAGTGCAATAAGGGCGATTTTCCTATGTTTAAGCATTGAGAAATGGACCTTAGCGAAATCCCCCATGCTAACCGCCTATACCGCGGTTTACGGGAACCTTAAACCATCTAAAAGAAGCTAAAAACCGTTACATTAGTTTGAAAAAGCTAAAAGACAGGCCCAAAATAAATGTAAAAAATCAAGAAAAGTTCAATCAAACCAAAAGAAAAGGACAAAGTAGACTTCCCACAACTGATTCTAATTTGTATGACAATTTTTTTTTCGTCTCAGGAATGTTTTTTAAAAAATCTGTAAAAATTTGTTTCTTTTTCTGATCGTTTGGGGAATGCTTTAAAAAAAGAATATGTAAAAAAAAATCTTTTTTTTTTCTTGCTCGTCTGGGGAATGCTTAGCGAACTGAAAGTTTTGATTGGGAGCTGACCATGTGATTGCAGCAATAAGATGCAGCAATGGACATGCGGCAGACGTGCCATGAAAGTTTAGTTTAGCTTCCAGCAGTGGTCGCACGCTTGGCGTGAGTGTTAACGTCGAGGGCGTCCAGACGCCATCATAAAAGAGGCGAGAGACCTTGTACCCCCTTCCCCACACGCTCCATACCCTCCCCCCAAAAAAGAAAAAAAATCGTGTGTGGACTCCCGGAGGACAATAGCGTTCGCAATTGCCTAGCTCACTAACTTCACACATCTCCCTTCTACATTACGACTGTGCCCTTTACAATTGACTGGCAGCAATTCACTGAGCCTTGCTTTCCCTTGGCTTGGGCGAACGAAAGAATAAAATGGAAGGTTATTTAGGCCCTAAATTGGTGTTCTATCCGCGGAAACTGCGGTAGTATATCTAACTTCAGCTTAAATGATTTCGCCTCCCCCCTTTATAAAAATCTTTATAAAAAGGGGGGAGGATTATGTGGTCAATCATGTACCCTGTACTATGCGTACGTTACTGTCGCTCGGTCCAGAAATGATTTCTTTATCGCGCTTGGGGGGGCTCAGCGTGATGGATCGGGGGTGAATGGATCACGCTCTTTTTTTTTTAGTTATTTAAGCATATTTTCTTTTTCTTTTCTGGGGGGTGGATTGTGTGATGAGGGTTTGGGTGTTGAGAGCTAATTAATTTGCTGCGTACAGGGTTTTAGGGGGTTGGGGAGGGTACATGGAGTGCGTCTTTAGATGCAACTCTTTCCCAAGTGAGGTGCAAGTGGACAAGCGTGAGAGTCTGACTGAAATCTTTTGAAAAGAGAGTCCTAGCACAGCAAATCAATGCTCCGAACGGCTCTTATGAGAAATTTGTGGACTCTTTGATTGTATTTGAAAAATTTGAATGAAAAGGCTCTTGGAGATTGCAAAGAGAAGCTCATTTTCAAATCGTATTTAGTATTGTAAAACCATGACAGTTTTGTGAGGGGGATGAGAAGACTAATTAGTGGGCAAAGAAGGACAAGAAAGAATGAGTGCTTCAGGCTACCAGTCGAAAACTAATGTTGGCTTGTTCTTTTCTTTTTTTGGTACCTTTTTCAGACGATACTTAACTCCATGCACAAGTACCAGCCGAGGTTCCATTTGGTGCGAGCCAATGATATCCTCAAGTTACCCTATAGCACTTTCCGTACTTATGTTTTCAAGGAGACTGAATTCATCGCAGTGACAGCCTACCAAAACGAAAAGGTAAGCAAAAAATTTTTTTTTTTATTAATTGGCGGATTTTCTTAAGTGTTAATTAGCCATCAAAATCACATGTTAAGATCTTGAGGGCGGTTTGTAGTCTACTGAATGCTAAGCCCGATTAATTTTTCTTCAATTTTGTGCGAATAGCCGTTCACGAGTTATTGGCAGGCAAACGGGTTCGTGACGTCATAGAGGTGCTGCAGCATGGCTTGCGGCACTCGTTTCCATGCTTATGGTTCACTTTCCATGCTTGCAAAGCAGTAAAGAAAACCTCCTCGGGTTCCGTGGATGCTACGTCTATGACGTCACAAAGCCATTCAAAGTCACAAACAAAAAGTCATCTTTAATAACTTACACGCATGAAGGATAGAAAGTACTACTAGAAACTCGATTTTTTCCCTTCTTTAAGAGTTTTTTAACTCAATTTACCCAACTAATTTGCTGCTAATTAATTAAATTAATTTGCTTCGAAAAGAAGCTAAATATCGCTAAATATAGTTAACCTAAACATTAAACATAATAAACGTAAACAAATACTTATTTTAAAGAACTTAAAGAAGCTAAAAAAAAACATTTTCCGCATGGTAGAACAAGAGAAAATAGACCTTTAGTAGCAACCCAGGACGGTAAGGGCCATATTGCTATGTTTAAGCATTGGAAACAAAGCCCTTAGTGACAATGAAATGCAATAAGGGCGCTTTTCCTATGTTTAAACATTCGAAATATACCTTAGCGAAATTCCCCATGCTAATCGCCTATACTAAGGTATACGGGAGCCTTAAACAATCGAAAATAAGTTAAAAATCATTCGCTGCTAACTGACAAGTATTAGGATAGGTACCAAATTAGACAACCAAGTTTAAGCAAGCGTTTAAGTTATACACACTACATTTAAGTTAGTTAGTCAATTTAAACAATCAAATGGAATATCAACTATAATTTATTATTTTTTTTATTCATTTTTTGGCAGATTACTCAGCTGAAAATCGACAACAACCCCTTCGCCAAAGGTTTCCGGGACACGGGAGCAGGGAAACGAGAGAAGAAGTAAGTTGAGACAAGCTTCTTGCAAATTTCCCCCCTTTCCCCCCTTTTGGGGTGAGGGAGGGGCAAATTACCCCTCTTTCACCCCAATTTGGCTCTGTGCAACAATTTTGCAACCGGAAAGCGACTCCCTTCGATAACGACATGCCGGTGTATTTGAAAGCCTGGGTCAAATCAACTTTGCGGGAAGGGCACACCAGGGGGCGGGGCTGAGGGAAAAAAGCTTAATCTGTTAAGTAACTCGTCTTGAGTTTACTTTCTTGTGTCCGTTGGAACTCGTGTTACTTATGTTGGCATCACATGCGACACACATCCTCTTTCGCTCGGCGAAAAAACCCAAAGCAGGGGGGGTAGGTTGGTCACGTGATCCGAGCCTAATTAGTCTCCACCCGCGTCTGCTGTCGTCGCCGCCGCCACTGCCATCATCAGCCTGTTACATTTTTAGTTGACACACAACACTATATCACTCAACTTACATGCCCCTCATGAGCATCCGTAGCAAAAGCATTAATAAAAAAAAGTCTGAGCAAAAAAAAAAAAAAATACAAAAATAATCGTATGCCCCTTACGAACATCAGTAGCAAAAGTATTGATGAAAAAAGTCTGAGCAGACATATTTTTAAAAGTTTTTTAAGTACATTTTTTTTAAATACAAATATTTTTTTAATTTGTTTAATTAAAAAATATAATAAAAAGGCGAGCAAAGAACTTACACTTGAAGGTGGGCGGCATTCCCAAAGTGTTTATTGAACTCTCCTACATACCCCTTAAAAAAAAATAAAAAAAAAAAAAAAAAATTACAGTTTCTTAAGCGAGCAACATTTGATCATGCGATTGTCGACGTTGTAAACCCATCTTTGTTGAGGAGCGACTGTTGTAAGTCTGTCGAGTCCAATCGCCAACCACACGCTCTTTTAAAATCCTTACTCCGTATGTGTGAGTGAAATAATGGTTATTATCGCACATCCCAGTCCATGTTTTCCTGCTTCCCTGGCATAACCTGTTCTGGGGCCACGGAAATTCCAAAACAAGAAACGAGTTGGCCAGTAGAACTAGAGAAAATAGACCTTTAGTAGCAACCCAGGACGGTAAGGGCCATATTGCTATGTTTAAGCATTGAAAACTAGCCCTTAGTGACAATGAAATGCAATAAGGGCGGTTTTCCTATGTTTAAGCATGGGAAATTATACCTTAGCGAAATTCCCCATGCTAATCGCCTATAACAAGTAAAGCTTGCACTTCGTGTACTTTTGTGTACTTTTATGTTGATTAATAGGGTCCTATTTAGGAACTCCTTCTATTTGTTTTTCATCGTCTTTTCTATTTAGTTTTTGCACTTAGTTTTTCAAAGATAATCTGGAAAACAGTTGGAAATCACTTTTTTAATTGAAAAAGGCTACATTTTCGTTATGCGAGGGTACTACAACAAAGAAATTTCGCGAACTTGTCTAACAACGACTAGCGGTTATAGGACTGAGGCCGAATGTTCGGTTAGTTTGGTTAGCGAGGTTACTTTTACCAGACGAGAAAATTTCACTGTTGCCCAATAATGAATGTGCCCGTTGCGGGTTATATAGGGCTTAAACTTACACAAAAGTATCCTTTTCCGTATCTAGCGCGGGACAATAAACTTCACAATCATAGCTTGTCTACTTTTGGAAACTTGAGCAGAATAAATGAGGGCGATTATGACAGTTTAAAAGTCATGTGACAGGGTCGTGTGTGTATACTCTATACTACTCTACGCATACAAACTCGCAAGTCCGAAAGGTTAACTTAAAGTAAAAGGTTATACGGAAACAGAGGCGTCTTCACGACGCCCATCCAAATATTCGGCACGCCAAAGCGTAACGGACCTTTGACACTTTTTTTTTGTGGAGGACCCCCACTCCATTTGCTCCACTTGGGTTGGCTGACTGTTTTTCATCAACGTGAGTTAATCATGAGAATGTGAGCTTTTTGGCCTTGTAAGAAAGTGTGTGTCGCCCCGCGTTTGCTGTAACAGCGCCCCTTTTTCGCTGGAATTGCTATCAATGACGTGAGTGGGGAGTCGTAATGTCTCGCCGGGGGGAAAAGAGCAAAAAAAAAGGGCGAATTTATTTGTGTATCTATAGTTTTAGTAGGGGGGTAGGGACAGAGTACTTGTATTACCCCTGATGTTGTTGTTGTTTTGGTTGACATCATAACGGAGAGAATCATGGGCCATTTTTCTTTATATTGTAGGCGACAAGCTTTGCTAGCAGCGCAACGTCATCATGATGAAGGCAAAGGGTCGGGATCAGGTTCCGCCGATTTGTCTCATTGCCTGTCTGTGTCGCCAACGCCTGATTCCAGTCAAGATGATCCTCATGATCCCGACGATGAAAAGTTGGACGTTGTCGGGACCAGCGATGCTCGCTCACCGCTCCACATGTCAGACGGTAAGTCTCAATATACCGCACCAAAATGGCTGAACGAAGCCTAGAAACTCTATAAAAATGCCTTAATCTATCGAAAAGAAGCTAAAAATCGCTAAATATAGTTAACCTAAACATTAAAAACAATAAACATAAACAAATACTTATTTTAAAAAACTTAAAGAAGCTAAAAAAAACATTTTTCGAATGGTAGAACTAGAGAAAATAGACCTTTAGCAGCAACCCAGGACGGTAAGGGCCATATTGCTATGTTTAAGCATTGGAAACAAGCCCTTAGCGACAATGAAATGCAATAAGGGCGGTTTTCCTATGTTTAAGCATGGGAAATTATACCTTAGCAAAATTCCCCATGCTAATCGCCTATACTAAGGTATACGCGGGAGCCTTAAACAATCGAAAATAAGGTAAAAATCATTCAGTATTATTATTTAGCGATTTATCGAAGTCAAAAGAAGCTAAAAACGCCTAAAATAAATGTAAGAGAAGTCGGAAAAGTTGAATCAAACCAAAAGAAAAGGCTAAATATACCGAAAAGGCTAAATATACCGAAAAGGCTGCAAAGTCACTAAAACTTTTATTTTGATCTACATAGGTTGAGTTTTTTGTGTACTTGCTTGATTTTACATTAATCTTAAATGAACGTACCCTAGATTCAAACATTTTTCGAGTGGTAGAACTAGAAAAAACAGAACTTAGTAACAACCAAGGACGACAAGGACCGTATTCCTATGTTTAAGCATTGAAAACAAGCCCTAAGTAACAATGAAATGCAATAAGGGCGATTTTCCTATGTTTAAGCATTGAGAAGTAGTCCTTAGCGAAATTCCCCCTGCTAACCGCCTATACCGAGTATACTGGAGCCTTAAACCACCTAAAAGATGCTAAAAACCGTTAAATTAGTTTAAAAAAGCTAATAAGAAGCTAAAAGAATGCCTAAACAAAATGTAAAAAATCAAGAAACGTTAAATCCAACGAAAAATCAAAAGAAAAGGACAACGTAGAGTTGTATAGAGAGAGTTCGCGAGTTTGAAGAGTTCCCTCAATTGATTGAATTTTTATTTATTTATTTGGTTATTAGATGGTCGCGGAGAAGAATGCAGTTTGTCAGGCGACTCGAGCCGGCCCAATAGCTGCAATTCGGAGCATAACAAGGACCGAAGAGAGCGACGGTTGTCGGGTGCGGGCTCATTAGCGAGTTCTTTGCCGTCGTCTTCCGCACCTTTAGCCCCGTTTTCGTCGCTTCCTTCCAGTCACAATAACCCCAATCCGAACGTGAGTTTGGGCGTGGGCCCGCCTTTACCACCGCCACATCTCCTCCCGTACCTGTACCCACCTGGCTTGTACTCGGGCGCGCTCCATCCGTTGCTGCACCCCCCCACATCGGGCGCGGCTGGCCTCCCCTTTTCCTTCATGCAAGGCTCCTCGGCGGCCGCCAACTCCATGAATCACAACCTCTTTCTCAACGCGCAATTGCAGGCTTTGGCTGCGCAACATTCCCTCTTCGCCCCGCATTATTCAAACTTGGGCGCCACCTTAGCCGCCGCCGCGAACGCCAGCAATGCGGCAGCCGTAGCAGCCGCGGTCGCGCAGCACCATCATAGTCCCGGAGCCATGGGACTCAAATCCCACCGATTCGCACCGTATCCGTCGCCCACGACCATGTTCGGCAGTACGCCCAGTCCGAGTCCCAAACTATCGCCTCGGGGGAGCAGCAGTAATCTCCCTTCCCCTAGTACTACGACTGCTAATACTACGAGTACTACCCTGGTATCTTTAGAACCGACAGTGGGTACGGGGGCGGGGCATCGGGGATTCCTAGCCCCGCCCTCGGCCGCTTCCGAAGCGAGTGATTTGAAGAACATTGAGAAAATGGTCAACGGCTTGGAAGTGCACCAAGATCATATGAGTGCTAGTACAGATTTATTAGCCAAGATGAGCGAAAAGTGACGTACTTTGTACCCCCCAGCGGTTCCTGCTGCGAGGTACGAAGTTAGGTATATTTTGTGATATTTCAGAAATGGTTTTCTCCTTACGGGGAAGAAAAGGCAAGGAGAAAAACACAGCCAGCTGACTTTTGTGTGTGTTTGTGTGTCTGCTTTCGTTGAGGCATAGAAAGCAGAAAAAAAAAGAGAAAAAAATCAAGTTGCTGCTGGAAGCAATATTAGTACTGTTCAAGCACAAGTGCTGCCGTTGTTTAGAAAACTGCAATCTCTGGGATTTTTCCTTTTTTGGATTTATTTTCATCATTATTCTTATTTTTTATTTACTTGGCGATTTATGTTCGTGTTCTTGGTACCTTTTCAGTCGTTATATATGTTCCTTTTGTGCTGCACATTGGGGTAGAGAGTCGTAAGAGATTTTATGACATTGTGTGCTACAAAGAATCAATTTTGTTCAAAGAGAGAGGAAAAAGTGTACAGCAAAAAAAAGATAAGTACGTCACTCAGATTATAGGAAATTATTCAATCAATTCAGTTTTGGGTGCTTTGATTGTTGTCTAGTAAAAAAAATAAGTGACCTGTACTCTTTTATGGGCATAATGTTGTACCATATATAGAACCTTATGTTTTGCGTCAAAACCAAAGACCGCCCTTTTTAAATAACCTTTGTACATGTGGCACGGTAACATTTAAATTTCGATCTTGCAAGCAAAGTGAGGGTGGACACACACTTCTGACCATTTTTTTTTTTTTTTTTTGTGCAAAAACCTTGTGTGTTAGCGAAAACAAAAAAAGGTCACAAAATCTCGTCATCCCCGGATTTCAATGTTTCTTCTCTTGGAAACAGCCGCAAAGAAAAATTCGATTTTTTGTTTAGTTCGTATAATTTCCTCCACAAATCATGAAGAATCACCCCCCTGAAGCACGTTATACCAATTGTATAGCATTGTTTCGGACTTTAGCTACAAGTATACATCACCTTAGCAATATATAACCAAGTTGTTTAATTTTCTTGCATGTCAAGATGACCCAAGTTTCAAGTGAGAAAAAGGGGTAAGGGAAGGTCTGTGCAGTGTGCATAAGGGCACCTGAAGGGCGTTAAGGGCCATATTCTTATGTTTAAGCACTGAAAACCAGCCCTTAGTAACAATGAAAGGCAATAAGGGCGCTTTTCCTATGTTTAAGCATTGAAAACTAACCCTTAGTAACAATGAAATGCAATAAGGGCGCTTTTCCTATGCTTAAGCATTGAAGTTTAGACCTTAGTGGTTGGTAAAACTGGTGAACCATTTCTGGGGCTTGCTAACAGGTAGTGCACACCCAATGCACACTTAGTAACCTTCTTTGAAATGCTTCGGAAGGCGGACAGTGTCTAAATAGATCCCTTTTCATCCTTCTTTAAGCCTTTTTCGTGTGGTGTGTTTTTCCTCATTCCACAGCAACATTGACTCCCGAGAGACTTGGTCTAATGGGGAAACTTTTTCCACGAGTCTTTGGCGAATATATTAAAAAGGGACTGGTGCGGTTTTGGGAAGCTGGGGATACAGAGAAAAGGGCCGCCCGGGCGATGGTAATCGTGGCAAGAGGATGGTTAGGCGAGACAAGAGGAAGAACACGAAGTTGGTTTTCTCAACTCACTGTTTTACAACCATGGGCCCCGTCCCGTCCGACACCGACTGCGTGAGAAACCGCCTTAGTGGACACCAGCTAGCTTGTTATCACATTTGGCATCAAACACTGCGTAACCTTTTAGTAGCCTAACAATTTCTGTCCCCGATAATGAGCATTGTCCCTTTTGGCATGTGTAACAAAACCGTTTCCTTTATTTTTTATTTTTTTGTTTCCTATCGCCGATTGGCTCTGGAATGCCGTTACGGTTCGCGTACCAAAGTATTGAGCATGGATTTCCTTCCAGCTGTTGAGACCATTACATGAATACCTTTATCTTGGATCCAAGTTTTGGTCCTTGTAGTTAATAGTTCGATCCTAAGGTTGTATTATACTGGATTTGTTGGGTAACTGTTGAGTATTTTTGCAGCAGAGGTTGGGGTTTGGCTGGAAAGATATTTGAGAAGGCCAGGAAGGGCGGAGACTTAGCAAAACACGACTCTATTTCGTAGACGGGGGATTTATTGATGACTAAAGACAGCTCTTGTCATCACCTTGTAGGTTCAGTTTGGGTGCTCCTCAATAGGGATCTATTCAATTCCAAACCCTCCCTGGTGTAGCTCCGGCGTGAATAGAGAGTCTCGGTGCAATCCTCTTGTGGAAATCCGCTTTGAGTGGCGCCGCATATGTGGGATGAGTCCCTTTACCTTGTACTTTACTCGCTCTCTCTGGGTTCCCTTTTTGTGTGCAATTTTACCACCCTTGTCCCCAATCGAAGCCGCTTCTATTCACCTGCCACATCGCCTTATGTACGTGTATCTCTCTTCTCTCTCTGGTAAGATGCCTGCCTCAAGTTTTGTGTGTGCCAAGGGTCGCGCGGAAGGCGCCGGATTAGCGACTTGAGAAATGGAGACGACGTGCAAGCAGCCAGGCGTTCACGTGCCGCTTCGCTTCCACTGAGAGCTTTTACTAAAGAAAAATTGACCAGACGACACAACAACAAAAAAATATACAAAATACACAAGATGAGTTGATGGGCTTGTCATTTATGTATTACTTCAGTCTTCTGTTTGTGTTGGTGTGTTATGCACCCTCCCAGCCGCGCGTGTTATCAATTGAGACCACCAGGGGCGACACCGAACGTCAACATGAAAACATCTAAACTTTAGTAGTTAATACCGTAATTAGACAATTTGTAAGGAGTAGAATTAGTAAACTGATAAATGTAAAGCTTAATAACAATGGAATAGGAAGCGTTAATGAAACTAAGGAAACTTAAATGTACCGAATGTGAAACTTAATATCTAACCGTGACGCTGACCGCGTATGTTCACTAACGGTATCCCTATCTATTAGAACGGTATCTTTATCTGTCTGCAACGTGCAAGTAGAAGTCTCGTTAATTTAACTGTAATTCGAGTTGGTTGTTGGTAGTACTATGATTAAGCATTAAGGCCAATCACAGGAGTTGTCTTGGTTAATTAAAATCGAAGGAGTTTCTTGTATTGCTTAATTGTTACTTCCAATTCAATGAGGAAACAAACCGGTTCGCGGTTGCTGGCGTTACTTTTGCTATTGGCATTAAATCTTCCCGTCACATGCTCCCAGTGTAACTAAAACCAGCTTTTTTGAACATTTTTTATGCTAGTTAAGGGAATTAAAAGTCTTTAGTTATTGGAAAATTGTCAAGTCAAAGTCCCCAAAGACTGAATCGTAAAAAGCCCTCCCTGAAAAGTAGTCTCGTTCGTTTAGCTGGAGGCACGTTGACATTTTGAAAGGCCTAACTAAAAGTCGAACATTTTAAGCGGGACTTTTTGTGAGGGTTTGTGTGTTTGCTGGGGCTTATCTTTTTTATCTTGAGGCCTGGAACAAGGCGACAGCAATGGGGAACCTGGCATGGCTGCCGACAGCCCCAGCGTTTTTGCCCAGTTTAGGAACCGCGTCCTTTGGAGTTTTCAACAAATGGTCAGCATGGGGTCAAGAAAACTGATCTCTGATCCAGGACCCATTAAGAGCGGAGACTTGAGAAGGCTCTTTTTAATTACACGGCTTCCCTCAATCGGCTGTCCTCGATATATATGAAGTATCTCCCAGTTATCCCCCCACTTTGGCGCTGCCGGGAGCTTTAAAAGACTTGTGGGTGTTCGATTGAGAACCGTGACTCGGGAGTGGGTCGTTAATAGCGGCCTTTTTCTTTTTAACATCTTGTGCCAGCATGTTTGACATGGCTACCATCAACCCGGATTCACAGTCGTGACTACTTAGCGTTTTATGGTCCTCAGCTATGGTCTTTGCTATGCGTAAAATGCAACATTCTGGGGAAAAGAAACAGCGGCCTTTTTTCCTTTTTAGATCAAAGCTAAACCAACGAGAATAGAGACGGAGTAAGGTCGTAGCACCTTGGCAAGCGACCGAGCGTTACAGTCTTACAGGATTTCATTCTTGCGCCTCAGCAAATCGCCGTACAGCGGTATTTACCCGTTACCGAAATTCGAACGTTCTCAGTTCAGAGCGCTGGGTGTAGGTCTGTTTGCGTATGCCTGTTATTGAAATTCGAACATTTTTCGGTCCAGAGCGCTGGGTGTAGGTCTGTTTGAGTGTGCCTGTTACAGAAATTCGAACGTTTTTCCGAAGCGTTGGGTGTACGAGCGTATGTTGGCCGGTTGAGCGAGGGCGCCCATGAGAAAAAAGTGTGGGTTGGAAACAAAGGATCTAGTTCTTTTTCTCCCTCTTTCCGTTAAATAAAACACGGAATGGCGAAGATGAACGACTCTCCAAGTCTTGTCGGCGCCGTTGCTACGACGTCAGTTCCATTGCGACGCCAATGCTGTCCACCGTCTTTTTTCTTTCTTTCTTTTTTTTTTTCCTTGGTCTAAACGCGAGCATATTTTATCTCCTTCTTTCCTTGTTTTAATTTCGCCAGCCCTTTGTTGCGTGCGTTAGTACAAGCACAGCAATTTGCTCAAGTATATAGCTTCTTTCCAACTTTGAAATGCAGAACTTTCCCCCGCTTTATCTTGAAATGTGTTAAAAAGAAGGTATAAATCTCACACGCGGGATATTTTTGTTTGCTAGATGAGAAGCACTAGCAACTCAACAAACACGAACTGTGTCTGGGCTAACTTAAGCCGGACTTTTTGACACCTTTGACTCTGTGCCCCTCCACCGCGTCAGAAATGGGGTGACAGTCAAAAGTCAACTCTTTATTGGCTTAAGTCTCATTCCCGGTCTCTATGTCCGTCTCCCTCTCTCTCTCTCTTTTTTGGTAGAAAAAACACATCAAAGTAACGGTTTGTCTAGTTTTTTTAATGTTCATCGCTTTTCCAGGGACTTGGGGGATACGCCTTATAAGGCAAAGGGAGTGAGGGAAACCAAGACACGCGTCATTATAAAAACCAACTCAACTCGGGTGTATAGCTTCTGGTCTTGGCCGTAACCCAATCAAAGTCACATCATAACTAACCCTATTACGGATATCATATAGACGGGCTATAAACAGGATTTTTCGTAAAGTATTCCCCAAAAAACTTAGTACATACTTGATACTTTGTATGCCAATAAAGAAATGGTAAACATGGTTGCAATACACATTGTAATATTACACTCTGAAAACAGGATCTGGAAGGTCGCGTTTGCTGTTGAAATATGTACTAGTCAAATGGAAAGTTCATTCTTGAAAAATTGACTGTTGAAAAGTTGATAAATCACTGTTGCAGCATTCACTGCGGCACAATCTGTAACATTACAAATGGAATATGTTGAAAGTTCACTGTTGAAAAGTTGATAAATCGGGGTTCAAGCATTCATTGCTGCACTATCAGTAACACGTGTTACTGATAGTTACTAGTTACTGATAGTTACTACAGATGGAATATGAAAGTTCACCGTTGAAAAGTTAATAAATCACGGTTAAAGCATTCAGTGTTACCCTATTTGTCAATCTGCGAATCAAAGATGGTAAAACGCGCTGAAATTAGAAAGTTTTAACACAGATACAGATATGTATTAAATGGAACTGGCAGAACTACTGTGCCGTGCAGGGGAGGATATTGTGACGTTGTAAAGTTACAACAGAACCCCAAGCCTTCCTCTCCTTAACAAGCAAAAATACATTCCAAATACAAGCTACTTGAAGAACAGAAATTCTTCACTCTGTGAAGGGAGAAGCAAAGAGTAACTTCAGGAAAATTGTAAAAATTACGATACAAATTGTAGTTTTACATGATCAAAACAGGATCTGAAAATCGTTCGCTGTTGAAATTTGTACTCGTTGAAAAGGAAAGATCATTCTTTAAGATTCACTGTTGAAAAGTTGATAAATCACGGTACAAGCATTCACTGTTGCACTATTTGTAACACTACAAATGGGATATACAGTACTAAAAATTCATTGTTGAAAAGTTGATAAATCACGGTTCCAGCATTCACTGTTGCACTAATGGTAAGGCATAGAGTAAAAATTCACTGTTGAATAGTTGATACATCGCGGTTCAAGTATTCACTGTTGCACTATTTGCCAACTACCAATGGAAGATGTTGAAAATTCACTGTTGAAAAGTTGACAAATCAGCAGTTGCACCATTGGTATAACCACAAATCGAATACGAGAGAGTATTCGATTTGAAAAGGCGTTGGAATTAGAGTTTTAACAGTTCACTACGTACAAGTTTTACCTAATTACTGCGAAAAAAAGTAGCTCCTACCAGACAAGAACATTAGTTGTCTTGTTTATTTTTAGTGTATTTTTTTGTGACCGTTTTGTGCCATTGGTAAAGGAAAAAACCTAGGCTGTTGAAATGGTCTTTGTATGTTCGCGTTTACGCCCCGGTTCACACGTTTCGATTTCCGTCTTGACTCTAGGCTTTTCACCTGGGCTGGGAAAAGATGACTAGCTGATAACATTCTGTCGTTGGGTCCTTTGCAAATTTATGCTCCGAACCTCTCTTTCTCGTCTCTCTTTCTCGGCTGCCGAGAGTACGGTCTTATGTTTGTCTGAAGCTTTAAAAAAATTCCCCCGGTGTCTTGGGAGTTGATGGTGTATATAACAGGGAAGATAGGCGGTGTTTCTGAACCTATTCTCTTTTTTATTACCCGCCTATCATTTGGTTAGGAAGCTGTTGTATAATAGGATGTTTAGTGTTTTGGGGTCCTTTTCCTTTTTTTTTGTACGTTTCAACTCTTTGATCCCCCAACAAGAAACAAAAAGGGAAGAAGAGGAGGGGGCTGAAGGGCAAAACTATTTGCTGCTATGGGAGAATCGATGTCCCGTTTGTTATCAGTCGTCATTACTCTTTGCCACAGTGCTATTGACAAGGCGATATTCTCAGCTCCCGGACTTGTCTAGTCTACTGTTTTCTTTTGCTTCGCTGATTGTATTCACTTGTAAGGGAGCGCAAAGCGGCCATTACAGGGACTTTCGTCTCCGTGGAATGCAGCAAGGTGGGTTAGCATGCATTGGGTTTATATACGGACGACTTGGAAGACCACCATGCAGACAGAAATACCTTTTTTTTAGTATTTTTACTTCTATTCTCTTTCCCATCTCTTTCTTGCTCCCAAGAAAAGAAAAGGCATTCCATCCCCTATGCTATACATGCTCAAAAAAGAGATTGAAAACGCTCCCAAGGTGACATCCAGCGAGCTTCTCCGAGCTCCGCATGTGCTACGTACACTACAGTACTGTGACGTACTGTACGTGCTTATAGAAGCGTTCTTTCCCCTCGAAAGATGTGCGGATGGCCTTTTCCCCACTTTTTCATCACTTTTAGGCTAAGAAGGTACCCCGTTTCAAACGCTTCATCGATAACTATCAAGTTGGAGTTTGCCATGTACGGTACGTTCGTGCGTAAAGCCAATGTACTGCTAATACTGATACGAAACTGTCGAAACTGGACATTTTGTTTGTGTTCTGCGAGAGCAAAGAGCGATTTACTCAGCATATTTTTTTATTTATTGTTTCTATCTATTTTTATTTTTTGGTAAAGAGAACCATGTTGGGCGACTAATTACCATTATGTGCGTGACTTGCTGGCTTCACCGCTATATGGCTGACGCCACAGCTCCGGGAGCAGAGCGCGCGATTGATCGTTCTCTCGTTTGGCTTTGGGAGCTGGGAAAATCTGTATTTTCTTCTTTGAAATGTAAATTAGTTCAGTAGAAAATCCCTCCGCTAAGGTTTATTAGTCACACACACAAGTTTCGGATATGTTATACCATGGCCAAAAAGTAAAAAGGCCAAGAAAAGCGGACGGATGAAAAAAAAGGCTTGGAAAAAATGTGGCGAGCTACTGTTTGGTCAACGCAGGTGTCTTTTTTGGAGGTTTCATTCCATCGCGCCTGCTTGTCTTGGTCGCTTGGCCGCATTTGGTGGTATGCAAATCATGCGGCATCATTTTTCTGGCCAAGCTTCTCCAGTTCTTGAGCTTTTTGTCTTCCTTCTCCCCTTGTGCTTCCAATTCTGGCATTCGGTAAAGGTTGAATGTGTGTGTGTATGGATGTGCGCTGCAGGCATTGTCACTCAGCTTCTTGTTCTTTTGGTATGCATACAACGGAGTGTGAATGAGGCGATCTCGGAAGGTGGATACGGATTCTTAGTGACCTTTTTTTGTTATCAACCTGGATAGCATATACCCGTTTCTTTTTTTTAAACAAGAAGAAGCCAAATCTGGTTTAGTTTTTAATTCGGATCCTGATTACCATTCTACAAATAAAAAGCAGATACAAAATTGTTCGTCATTTACTAATTTTTGACGCGTAATATAGTGCGGTACCTTTTATGGCAATAAATTCTTAGAAAGTTAAAAGTTACAAGTCCTTAATTATACAATGCAAAGGATTGTCCATAAATTGTATGACATAATAATACAGACTATAGCAAAGAGCAGATGCTCACGCTAGTTTAATATTAAAAAAAAAAACCTTTGAAAATTTACAGTTGTTAAATATTACGATGTCAGTAACAGACGTTGAAGGGAATTTTATAGATTTTTTTTAAAAAAATTGATCTCAACAAAAAGAAATCTAGACATTTTGTCACATACCTTGTGTTCCTCATTATTTCGGGCTCCTGCGATATATTTCCAGATAATAAAAAAAAGAAAAAAAAAACATTCAGTACTCTTGTGCCACTAAAAAAATCACAGGATTCTGATATAATTGCCATGTTAGAATAGAACAAGGAAAGTCGAAGGGAATTCACTGCTAAAATGTGTAATATGAAAGAATTCAACAGTGAATTGAGCGCTAAATTCATTGTTGAATTCTTTCATATAACGAAATTCAACGGTGAATTGTACTCTGAATTGGTTGTTGGTATGTGTAATGTTAAGGAGTTCAACAGTGAATTTAACGTTGAATTCAGTGTTGGACAATGCAGGGTAACCAATTCTTGTGGAAGGCACTTCATGATTGTAATTTGTAATATGAAAGAATTCAACAGTGAATTGAACGCTGAATTCATTGTTGAATTCTTTCATATAACGAAATTCAATGTTGAATTGAACGCTGAATTCGTGTTGGTATTTGTAATGTTAAGGAGTTCAACAGTGAATTGAACTCTGAATTCATTTTTGGTACTGTATTTATAATGTTAAGGGTGTTCAGCAGTGAATTTAACGTTGAATTCAGTTTTGGACAATGCAGGGTAACCAATTCTTGTGGAAGGCAATTCGTTCTTCAAATTTGTAATATGAAAGAATTCAACAGTGAATTGAACTCTGTAATACTCTGTAACACTCGTGAACTCCGTAATTCACCGTGGTATTACAAATTCTGTTATATTACAAAACTGAATTCATTGGTGAAATTTGTAATACGAAAGAATTCAACAGTGAATTGAGCGCTAAATTCACTGTTGAACTCAGTAAGATTAAAGAATTCAACAGTGAATTGAACACTGAATTCATTATTGGAATTTCTAATGTTAAGGAGTTCAAGAGTGAATTGAACGTTAAATTCAGTGTTGGTTTTGTAATGTTAAGGAAGTTCAACGGTGAATTGTACGTTGAATTCAGGGTTGAACTCTGTAATATGAAAGAATTCAACGGTTACTTGAACACTGAATTCAGTGTTGAACAGTGTACAATTCTTGTGGTTAATTATTACACTTCCAATCACGTATTTACTTCTATTTTGCGTATAAATGTATGGACCCTTTTGATTTTTCACAGAATCTTTGGAGGCACTTCGTGAAAGAAATGTGTGAAATTAAGAAATGAATATTGGCCGTGCTCTTACAATGAAAAGGAAAGAAAAATTATGGCAATAACAAAAAGCTCTGCAATTTAAAGAATTTTGAACAGTCGTTTGACGTATTCCTGGGCACCCCAAGAAAAACAGTTGAGTTCTTTGGTGGTTTTCTGGTTATGACAGTCATTTGGTGGGGAATACAATCACCGGATCTTCGTTCATCCCCATTCTCGTCGTTTTCTTATTGCCCCGGCACTCAGCGTCATCATAACGAGAGTATCTGAGTTTGAAGTACTCACGTTTAATGGGTTTGAGGTATCGAGGAGCCATAACAAGTTGCAAACCTGTTCTGGGAGAGCGCCGATGCATAAAAGAAGAAGCAGCAGCAGAAGCATGCAAGGAGCCCTCAACACACAGCATACATCCACCAACCCCCCCCCCCAAAAAAAAAAAAAGAAAAAGCCAAGTGGGTTCTTATGCGACTGGTTCTTCTTCACGTTGGCGGGCTTTTTCGACTTCGGGGAATGGGAAACTCTTGCTGTTGCCAGAGCGATGGGCAAAAAGGCTTTTTGTGGAGCTTTGCGTGTGGCCCATTAGGCCAAAGCCAGCGATGTCCTCGCGCGCCGACACACCAACGGTTTCACACGCTACCTGTCTTGTTGCCGAGCCTTGCCGAGACTTGCCGAGCCAAGTCCATGGCATATACTCCTCCGGTGTATTAAACTTTTAATGCTGCATAATTCCTTTCTGGCCAGGATCTATATTTAATTCCCAGGTCGCTACCACGAAAATGTGGAACTAAACGTGCCCCATAAAACAACAGTGAAAATCTATCCAACTAAAGGAGCTTTTTTAATCCTATGGGTTACATGCCCATTTTTCTTCCCACCCAAAAATCGAGGCGTAATTACACTAATGTAGTAGTGTTATTTATGTGGGTGACGAGGTTAACGCATCTCGTTAATGAGAGTGCAAGATACAGTACTGCGTTGCATGCAAGGGACAAGTCCGCGGTGGAAGAAAAAAGGCCTCCGCCAGCCACCAACAAGCAACATATAGAAACATACCATACAGGACGGTTACAGACAGACATCCAACTGACATACTGGAGTTAATGGTCTCTGGGCCCACATGCAGGGTACGCAATCCCCTGCAGCGAAATGTGGGACAGATAGGAAAAGATCGCTCGGGTAATATAGCGAGTCACATCGCAATCCAACTGAACTGGGGTGGGGTGGTGGGTATATCGGTAAAAGGAGAGAGAAACAAGGGGTTTTTAGGGTTACAACTTACAAGTTAGGGTTAGGGTGTCCTCTCTTCGTGCAAGCGGGAATGAGTCCCTCGCGTCCCATTCGCCGCCTGCCACCGCGGTATCACATGACAGCTCAGGGGGTGGAAAAAAAGGCACAGGGACTTAGAGGGTTGTTTCCCCGAAAGCTCCTGGTGAGTTGGGTCGGTTTGCGTGACCTGTCGCCTTGGGCAAGCGGACAAACGTGCATAATAAAAGAAGGAATCGAGGATTGTCCCGCGGGAGCTTCAGCGGCGTTGGGACGCCGTGTTTTGGCGCCGCTGCTCCTCCATCTTGGGCTCGTTGGGCGACGAAGATGGACCCGAGGCACGCGACGAACACATTGCACATCCATTAAGGTTAAGGCTAGCTACAAAGGGAAAGGAAAAAAAATTAGAGTCTAAGCAAAAATCTAGATATTTTTTACGTATATACTCCGTTACTTTTCCAGGCAAAGTAACAGGGAATTCATTGTTGAAATGTGTCATGTTAAAGAATTCAACAGTGAATTAGGCACCGAATTCAGGGTTGAAAGTTGGAATGTCACGGAGTTCAACAGTGAATTGAACGCTGAATTCACGGTTGAATACTTTATAATATTGCAAATTTCAACAGGTGAATTGAACATTGAGTTCATTGTTGAACGTTGTAATATTACAGAGCTCAACAGTGAATTGAACGCTGAATTCACTGTTGATGTTTGCAATATGAGGGAATTCAACAGTGAATTATGAATGTTGTATTCGTTGTTGAATGTTGTAATGTTACAGAGCTCAACAGTGAATTGAACGCTGATGTCACTGTTGATGTTTGCAATATGAAGGAATTCAACAGCGAATTGAATATTGAACGCTGAATTCAGTGTCGATATTGGTAATATGAGGGAATTCAACAGCGAATTGAATATTGAACGCTAAATTCAGTGTCGATATTGGTAGTATGAGGGAATTCAACAGTGAGTTATGAATGTTGTATTCGTGTTGAATGTTGTGATGTGATGTTACACAGCTCAACAGTGAATTGAACATAGAACGCTGCATTCAGTGTTGATATTTGAAATATGAAGGAATTCACCAGTGAACTGAACGCTGCATTCATTGTTGAAATTTGTAAGATTAACGTTGAAATCGTTGTTGGAATTTGTAAAATTAAAGAATTCAACAGTGAATTAAGCACTGAATTCAGTGTTGAACCTGCAACATATGTATAGCAAACCATTCTTATAGTTATTACACTTGGAATCACGGATTGGAAATGAACGTTGAATTCACTGTTGATTTTGCTAGTATTATAAAGTTCAACAGTGAATTGTACGCTGAATTCAGTGTTGAACAGTGCATAGTGCATGGTAAACAGTTCTTGTGGTTGTTACAGTTAGAATCACGGTGTTTGCTTCTATTTTTGGATAAATTCACATAATTTTTTTGGCATGGTTGGGTATCTGTCAGGGCATGTAAAGAACGCAAATGACGCACTATAATAAGGACCAATGGGGAAAAGAGACAAGAGAAAAAAGGCTTAGTGCTAACGCTCTTTCTTTTTTGTTTCGTTTCATTTTAGGTTACAAACCAACTGACTTGATTTATGTGCGGTAAAACTGGGATAACGCCACGCTATAATCATCATTAGTACTCCCATACGGTGATGGTGATGGGGCAAGCGACCACACCCTCAATTATTCAATTCCCTCTTTTGGATCACGTTTGCTCCTTGTAGCGTTCTAATCCACCCATTCTTTTTCGCTATTGCTCAGGCATATAGAATGCTCACTATGAATGTGTGCGAGCCAGAGAAGTGTATATAATTAGCAAAAGAGGAAAAAAAAGAACAAAATTCCCAGGGCAAAAAGGCCAAGTCGGCTTTTCTTGGTTTTCTTGGCTGGCGAACGTTTATTTAAGTAAGCGCCAAGTTGTTGCTTTGACAAGTCATCTTTTATACAGACTTGCTGCTGGATATGTGTGTATGTGTATGGAGTGTTATATACTAAGATGATACTTGCGGGAGGGCCTTTGGAGGGCGAAAGATGTCTCTCGTATTTATATACTTGGGTTTTTAACAAGGACGGCTCTTGTCAATGCGGCAAGCTGCTCCTTGTCTTGTCAATGAGCCGCCAAATGAGACGCGGCAGTGTCGAGAAAAGCGTCCGCCACATTACGTTATGTGCACGGACTTACGAGATCAGTTAGCAGAAAGGGCGCCCCGCGCGACACAAGACAGCCTCTTTTTCCCTTTCCCAACATATAATAAGCGACAAAGGGCGACATGTAATGCTGTGCAGACCTCCTACGCTGCTAACTATTTTTTTTTAAGAAAAAGCGCGTATTTAGATCAAGACTTTTGCCCTCAGCCTCTTCCGCGCGCAATTGAACTTTGATGATGATCCGTCTTATGTCAGACACTCTTTGGATGCGTTTTGGAACCTTTCTATTAAGCAAATAAAATTTAAATTTAAATAAAAAAATTAAAAAAAATCCCACGATAGATAATAAACCCCCTTGGCTAATTTTGCTTCAACGCCCGCACATATGCGTATAATATGATGCCATAGCGTCTTTGGCGCCGTTGATGGTCACTTTGCTTAAACACCGCGGCGCCACTAAGGAAACTCCGGACGTGGAACCTTAGATTTATGTCACTTTTCGCCGCAAACAAAGGGAGTCTTTCTTGTTGCTCATGTTTAGGCTTTTTTTTGTGCCAAGGAAGTGGCAAAGCGCTTTTCCAAACAATTTCTGGTGAAATCTCCCCCCAAAAGAAGAAAGAGAGAAGCTCACGATTCATTAAGGATCAAAAAGTTACTTTGTAACTTTTGTTGTTTGTTTCTTCTCTTATTTTTAAAATTTTTGTTTGGGTTAAAAAGTCATTAAAGAACAAGACAAACTGTTTATGTTTAGAAGCATAGCCAGGTTACAGCCGGGTGCGGGTGACACATTAGTTTGGGATGCTTTTGGCAAAAGACCCGTACCGCACCGCAAAGAATGTCCCGTTCCTCCCCGTCCCTCCCCAGCCATTCCCCGGGTCCGTCACTGCTGTGCTACGGCAGGCGGGAGACGGCAATGAGCCGTGAGCCTCGGCGGGAAGGAAAAGCCCGGTGCCCGAAGACAGGCGTTTGTCAGCGGCGAGGACGCTGTCGACGCTGCGGTTTTGCCGTTTGCCCGTAGAAAAGCGGACATGTCAAATTGTCAATGCTTCGAGACAGGGTAACACAAAAAGCAATCGGGCGAAACACCCCTTCTCTTCCTTTTTACTTCCGCTCAAAATAACATGCCTTAGACTCGTACTCTTCTCCCTTCATGCTTCTAAACCTCTTAGAAAATAAAAAAAAAAAATAAGTAAAAAATCCAGGCGCTTGGCAGATCTTCTCTAGGAGGTCGCGCGTTTTTACTGCCATAACGTTTCTATATACAAAAAGCTTGATGAGGGCACCAAGCGGAGCAGTTACAGCCTGTCACGTAAACTATTCTTGAAAAACTACCGTGTGCCAAATTCATAATTAATGTCATACTTGTTCTCCCTCTTGTAACTCTGCTAACGTTCAGATCTCGGCCGAGTTGTAAGCGTAGCCGATGAGCAAGACAGGAGGGGGGAGAAGAAGAAAATAAGTGGAAATCTTTTGGCCGAAGCGAACTTCCCTTGGCGTCTTGGCGGCGGGCTGACATGTTTGTGCCCCACTTGACCTAGGAATTACGGGGGCAATCAAGCTTCCGATGCGCAACCATGTCAAGCATGTTACACATGTCCGCAGCCTCAACGAAAACTCCCATCTCTTTCTTCTCCTTCACTTACGCTTCCGCCATTTAGCTGAACCAACCCCTAACGGGAATTCCTCCGCACATTCTTCCATGCAAAAGATGACGACTCTTAGTATTGTTAATATGACTTTTTTTTAGCCTGTAACCCAAAACCGCGACCAAAGGGGGAAAGGAAGTTATCTTGGCCCGTAACTGATGCTAATTATTCCCCATTTCCTTCCTTCCCCTCAAAATCTTCTTATGCTTTTCAGAGTGCTGTTTTTTGTGCGGCAAGAATAAAAAAAAAATTAAAAAAAAAAATTAAAAACTTTTTAAAAAAATTAAAAAGAAAAAAACAATCCGTCAATATAGAGCTTCCACGGTATATCCAACGTGTTGGGAAGGAAATCAAGAAAACCGGTCAGGCGGCAGGTCTATTGTTGACACAGGCTTTTATGGCTTAGCACCCTCACTTAATTGTATCACAAACCGGATTACAGGAGATGCCTCTCTTGGCCCGTCCGTTCCGATACCTTACGACTTTAAAAAAAAAAAAAAAAAAAAAAAAAAAAAATCTTTTTTTTTCTAACCAACCATGAACAATGAATTTGAGTTCAAATGTCGTTGAATCCCAGTTCACGAGTGAAAGGGCAACAGGCACGAGAATTTCACTGTTGAGGAGAAACATTCGAGAACATACTCGAAGTAACCGTGGAACAGTGAATTTCTGTTCATGTTGTTGAATCCCAGTTCACGAGCTATTGTTTTTTTTTTTTCTTTTTCTTGTCCTCGACGATATTAATTTTTCATGGGCCAATGCAGCAAGGGCAAAAGAACCCAATCCCCGCCTAAAAAAAAGTCCAATTCAAACATCCCATACACCTTTTACCTGTGATAGAGTGTTCTATCTCTCGGCGAAACCTTTTCATAAATACCTCCTTCTCAGAGGGGGGGGTATATGTATATTCTCCAAGGAAGAGGTGGGTTGAGCAGAATATTGATAATGCAACCAGGCAACGAAAAAGCACCAAGAATGGTGAAGAGATGGCCCAGGATGATGGGTTTTATGACGCTACGCTCTTATGTCAATACGCTTAATGACGGCACGGCTTTGGAGACACCTTCTTTATGACCCCCTTGAGCCGACGACAGCACTATAACACCCAGCAGAAGCCATCCTGAACATCCTGAAGAAAACCAAGCTAATGGTATTGGCAGCACTCAGGTGCTGCTTGGCTCGCTGCTGCTGCCGCTGCTTCGTACTGCGAACGTCTCTTTGCGTCCAGAGCCGGGTCCAGTGGCATAGAGCCTCGTTTGGGGAGTTTCTTATGTTCCCTTTTGGTGCTCCATCGATTCTCGCACCGTAGAGTCGCGGCTCCATCACCTCGGACAATAGTTGCAACGCAAGGGCTGTAAAACAATCAAGGTGTGTCTGGTGTGGGCAACGCTGGCGCCAGAGCAGGAGGCACCAGCACTTTTATATTTTGCATTTCACAGCCCTTCGCCACCTCATCCACCAAGCAGCTTTTTTTTGTTTCTTTTTTCCCTGGTGTTTTTCTATCTTTTCTTGCTGTCTCCTGTCTCCCCGTGTTCCTGACTATATTGCATTTTCCATTAAGAATTCTCGAATTTTCGATTTCGGGCGATCGCCACCACCACCCCTCCAAAGTCTGGAGTCTTGGTCCCCGCTATATAAATTATATTAGGCCTAGGACTTTTTCGCCCTTTTGGGGAGGCGATGTTCTGGCCTTTACGTCTACACGTTACATCTGTCAAAAGTTTGGAAATTACCGGGCGAAGGAAGTTGGGTTCTATCGGAATTAACGTCTTGGGCTGCAGTAATGAAGCGCCAGTCGCGTAATAAGGTCAATAGCGTGTAAAGAAAGGGGCCAAGCTTACTTCCTTCTGATGAAGCTCTCATGTCTATGCCCAGGGTAATTAAATTATGCGCGCATACATCATTGCGAAGAATGCTGAAGATAAAGAGCTTTTTTTCCCCTCTTTTGGTCTTTTATTTGTGAGTAAAGGGGTTTGGAAGTATGCTGCGAGACACTGCTGGCGCACCGAACGGACGTGGGAGTTGTCGGCGCCCATCATAACATGAGCTGGAATAGCCGTTAGTTTTGCGGCTTGCTTGTTTGCTGGAATGTCTGCGCTTCAAGAAGATCAAAAAGGGCGCCGTGTTGTTTAAAAGCGAAGATCTTCTGACTCACCTTTGGGATCGGATGGCATCTACAAAGAGGTAATGAGCTCCACCCAGGTCATGTGTCACGTTGGTCAAGGATGAGGCGATGTGCTCCAAGAGTCTGTGGAAACGGGGCGAGTCAGCTAAGGGGAATGATTGGATTGACTGCATGTGATATGCTTTGACTGCACTTAAACATGATAATTGAGACGGAAACGGAATTTCTAAGCCTTTAACCTCGTTGTATACAGTCCCTGAAACTTTTAAGTTCAAAAGCATGATCCTTTATCGGGATCCGTAAGGGGATCTTTTCGCGAATGCGTTGATTTGCTGTCGAATCTCAGCTGTGTAATCTGCAAACCAAAGGAAATGAACTAAATTGCAAGTAATTCCACGTGAATTTATCTTTGCCACCATGAATTTGTCCTTACCACCAATATAGCCACCAAAAGTAACCTAATAACCGTCCTAATAGTAAGCTAACGAAGCACAGAATCTAGTTTCTAGTGATTCTTTTTTCTTTCCCCCAGGTGCAAAGAAGTAATTAACCTTTTTAATAAGGAAATGTCATAAAACAGGAATATAGTAGTACACGAGAACTTTGCTTACCGTCTGAGGTATGGAAGTAAACAATAACTATGGTAACAAGCGCCGTAGGCCACACCTTGACGCGTCTCTGACGTCACGAAACCAACCGTGTGCAAGCCAATAGCTCGTGAACTGGGATTCGACAACATTGGAACCGAAATTCACTGTTCCACGGTTACTTCGAGTATGGGATTCAACGATATTTGAACCCAAATTCATTGTTCATGGTTAAGTGAGCATGTGTTCTCGAATGTTCGCGTCGTCCTTAATATCTCAACAGTGAAATGCTCGTGCCTGTTGCCCTTTTTAAGACGTCTGGGATAACCGAAACTCATATTATTTATACATACAGTAAACCTTTTGGGGAGGAATATATACATGTCATGTCTTGATTCGGTTTTCTTCTAACTCAGCCACCCCTGTGGCAGGGCCAAACTCCGTAAGACATCATTTCCAGTCGAGTGGTCAGCCATACCCACATTGTCAAATAGCTCTCCCTCGCCTTTTCCTGTTTCGCGTGTGCTCCCTTGGATGTGCTGTCTTGGCTATTGTCATGGCCATTGTTCACCCACTGCATCAAGCCGGTGATTCCGCGCGGCAACACTGTTGTCCAAGCGTATGACATCGCCCGTCATCCCCCACCCCCTACCTCTATACCGAGCAGCTTCACCAAACACACTATACATACATATATAACATACATACATACGTAAAGAGAGCGAGCAGAACCCCCCGAAGTTGTGATTGCCTTCAATGAGACACTTAATGACCCAAGCAACCCTCTTTTCCCTTGTTATGCCATTCATATTTACCACCATGGAATGGAGCAGACGTGGACGCTCTGACCAAGCGCAATAAACACATTTCGTTTAGTTTTATCATCATATGCCGTCCATTTTTAAGGCAGACGTGTCCTAATAAATTCTGTATTGCATGCTCCATCGCCCCCCGACAAAACTCAATTATGTAAAACACTTCCGTATGTAAAGCATCAAGTGCAAATGCACCGCATCAAGACATAAAACGTTCAACACACCAGCCATAACATTGGGTAAAAGTCACCAAAGAGCTGCAACAGTATCTTCTTCGCTTTTACACAGATGAAGCGCTAACAATAACTAACACGTAACAGTAACTTTATCCATGGTAGACGGGAGCTTTGCCTACTGTCCGAAGCATGGAAGTAAACAATAACTACGGTAACAAGCGCCATAGGCCACACCTCGACACGTCTCTGACGTCATGAAACCAACAGCGTGCATGCCAATAACTCTTAAACTGGGATTCAATGACATTTAAACACAAATTCATTGTTCATAGGTTATCAGAGTACGTTCTCGAATGCTCTCATCGTCATCAAGAGCTCAACAGTGAAATTCTCGCGCCCGCTACCCTTTAACTCGTGAACTGGGATTCAAAGATATTTGAACACAAATTCATTGTTCATGATGACTTAGAAAATGTTCTCATCGTCCTCTAAATCTCAACAACGAAATGCTCGTGCCCTGGTTTACTATACGTAAACAACAAGCGATACTAAGCCACGCCACGCCACGTCTCTGACGTCATGAAAACAACAACTCGTGAACCGGGATTCAACTACATTTGAACACCAATTCATTGTTGATGGCTACGTAGAGTATGTTCTCGATAAGCTGTTGAAAAGATGTTAACGTTCCCCGGTGATTTGAAACAACACTGAGCTTAGTTCTGACCGCATTTTCCCACCTTTCACAGCAGCGAATGACGAATGGCGAAATTAGGAAGCGCGTGGCATATACGTCAAGTACTTACTTTCACCCTGTTGACAGTAAAGACAGTTGAAAGTCATCGAGCTGTTATTGGTCAGTGTTTTAATCACTGTAAGGGTGTTTTTAAGCCGCTTGAAGTTTACGCTTGAATAGAATTATAGTTACTTTATGGGAACTCGATTCACGCGTCCGGTGGGTCGAGTGGAAGTATAAACCATGGCGTTAGGGAATCGTTATTATGAGGAAAAGGGAGTCAGGAAGACATGTATATACTCTCCTCTCGGTGAGTCAAGATTGCGCGATGAATTAAGGGCAGCAATTACGCTTTTGTGCTCAGGCTGGAGATCTGGGGCATTATAAAGGATCTTGCCCCAAACCCAAAAGCTTCCGCACAAACGCCACCAACTTCCTCCGTTTTCCATTAGCCGCCTCTTGGAGTTGCTCTTCTGGCACATGAAAAGCATTACAAGGCTCCTCTAATGTTTGTCTCATTCTTTTTTCTGTTCTCTTTTCCCTTTTCCCCTTTCTCTATTTCTTCCCTCTGCTTTTTATTAGGACCAAGTAAGTACGGCCGAGCTTGGAAATGGTCCGTGTGCTGTACTGCACGTTAATCATAACGCTTCCTTTCGACTTTTAACTCCCTTTTCTCTCGACCAAATCCCGAAGATTTGTTTGGGGAAGTGTTTTAGGTCGCGGCATTGCAGGCAGAAAAGGAAACTTTGGTAGTGATATGGTGTGGGTGTGTTTGTGCCCTAGCACACTGAATTACGAGAGTCATCAAGGACCAAAAACCATCACGCGGCGTAATGTCGCCTTGCATGGTCGCATATAACATGGGGGCCAAAAAATAATAAAAATCCCCGGGTTTGAGGGGGCTATGTGTGTTTCTTAGTGTGTGTTATGTGTGTATGTTGTGCAGGCAAAAACGACCAGTCCGTTTTCCGCTCCATAAAGTTCATCACCGTGCGTTTTGTCCCGTAGCTCTTTCCCGTCCCTTGTCTTCATTGACCCCCGCGTTCCTGCTGCGTAACGCCGCAGAACCAGAACCAAAACAGTCGGACCGATTTCCATACAGCGAACGCGGCCAAACCGTTTGAGCTCATGACCCCTGCAAATCCTTCTTAAAACTTGCTGATTAACCCATTTCCAGTCGACGAGGCTTAAACGATTCGTTCTTAAAAGATTCCTTCTGGGAAGATTAAAAACTTAGCTCAAGACCAAACAAAAACAAAGGGACTTTATGGTTTATCCTTCCAGGTTGAGAAAAAACATGGCGACTGCGGAGGTTCAAAAGGGATGGCTGTGTATATGACTTACCAGAACTTGTATATAAAATCTGGGCCCGCAAATTGGCAAAACTGCTGAATATTTATAAA
Organism: Lepidurus couesii; assembly: GCA_022832235.1. Lineage (NCBI taxonomy): Eukaryota > Metazoa > Arthropoda > Branchiopoda > Notostraca > Triopsidae > Lepidurus > Lepidurus couesii. Next base: position 82,995 of record JAGJRP010000298.1, on the reverse strand, counting down.
ACGTTTCTGGAAACCCCTTCTCTAATTTCATGCCTTTCCCTATCAAAAGCCGTGTCCCATGACCAATGCTGATAACTGGCCATGTCCAGGAGCCAAGTGGACCATGCCGTCTTGCCCTCGCACGATTTGCAGCCCCATCAACAGTGACATAGACATATATGAAAGACAAACGACATACAGCGAGTGAGTGTAAGAGAGAGAGAGAAAGAGAGATATAGAAACTGCAACATCCTAAAAGTCAAAGGTTTTCCCCTTGGTCACATATCGATGTTATCGGTGCCATTTATCGAGTGACACAGGAGTTGTTCTATGCATGGCAATGGGGTCAAAGGGCGTCGAGATGGCGAAGAGAAGGCTATATGACCCAATCTGTCAACCTGCTCTGCGATGCTTTAGGGACCACATCAAATTGCGGACTCTGGACCGACCGTTCCAGGCGACTCCCAGCGATTCCAAGCCTTGGTTTCCTGGGTTGGGGGATAGGAGCACAAGACTGATTGTAACTTTTGGTGCATGGGCCTTTTTCCATTTCTAAATGCACCGAAATGATAACCATCTCCGAGGAGGGTCATTGGGGAAAGTATCTCCACATTGCATGCCATGTGAAACGAGGCTTCTGGATATTGCATAGCCGTTAAAACACGAATCGCTTTCTGAAAAGCTTGGGCAGTAAGAGACCGGGGGACCAAAGTGAAGTTCCATTGTTTCCCTGGTTAATTCCTTCTGTGCCGTTGCTATAGGAGCAAAACGGTCAGTTGTTGTGGAGATTTTTCCTAGGAACGCGTAGGAAGATAGAGAAAACGAGCCATGTTAGTTCACAGAAAAGTGGAACGAAAATATGTAAATCAGAAAAAGAGATATTTCAAGAAGACGGGGAAAGGGAGAAGGACTAACCAAAAGTAAAAAAAGGGCTCACTTTTCCGTAAAGGGCAGTGTCTCGTGTTTCGCTCTCTGTCTCTCTATGTGTGGTGTAAAGGCCGCAGAAAGATAAGAAAATAAATTTAAAAAAGAAAAATTCTGGCCCTGAAGATTCCCCTCGTTGGTATACATGATGCTATGTGTGGTTCGTAAGACGGTAGCTAGGTTTGGTGGCCTAATAAATGAAGCCTTTCACAATGAACAAAGACACCGACGAAAAGAAAAGTTGAAGGACGCAAAGTTTACTTCTTGCAACCTCAGCCGTCTCCAAGTCCATGTTCTCCATGTAAAAAGATTCGACGGGTAGCGTGGCCCCGACAACCCAACGCTATTAAAGGCAGCGTAAAAACATTTTTCGCATTTTTAAAGACCTGTTCTTCAGTTTGGAGATTTTTGTTTTCTAGTTTTTTCAAGTCGTGTGTACTGCGGAACAGTAAGACAGGAGCTTCCCTGACCAGCTTGAAAACCGGCTTAAAAAAAAGACTTGAATTATTAACGAGGCATACATTAAAGGGAAGGGGGAAGTCTATATGGAATACAAGGAGCTTCAAGTCACCCGTTCGTCAGGTGGGCCAGCATATAATCATAGGCCAGAAGAAACAGAGATTCCGTCAATTGGGGAAAATTGAGCCCTTTTTACCTAGCACAAATTTAGAGGTTCAACGAGAGAGCTTTCGCCATCTATGAGCAGCTAAGGTCACTAACAACCGTCAAAACAACGCCTCATGTTTTCAGTGTTGTGGTTTTGAAAATGTGGAAGGAAACAACCGATTCTTACTAGTTTTTTACAAGGTAATTAACTTACTACTTCATAACGTAACTAATCTTGTTCTTTTTTAGTGAAACTAGTTGTATTTCTCAGGGAAACTGCGCTCTTGCAGTAAAGAATTTTAAATTCCAGTTACAGTACGAGCACTTCTGTCTTCAAGGTTCAAATCAAGTTATTTGTGGTTAAACCTAACTTAATCGTTACTGCATGAACTCCTGGCCATGTTTTATGAATTCTCCCAATGCTTTCAAAGCTACACAATCGGCAATCTCGAGCCTGAACTCCATGACGCGTATTTGAAAAGGCAGAAAATCAGAAAGTAAATGAATAATATCCTTAAAATTAGAAAATAATGCAAGAAAATTAATTTTAGTCAATTCTAGCTAGTACTAAGAAGTCAGGTATGGGAAGCTTATAATATAACAGCCAACTTGACTTAAGCTAAAAGTCTGCAACCGTTTTATTTGCTTTTGAAAACTACTTGAAAGTTTCGAGTTTCGTTTGTTTGGGGGGGAAACTAAAACCTACTCGCTACTCGACCCGACCTAGCATCGTGCAGAAACTCATTGTGCACACATCCGTGCGGCGGCTGACAAGCAAACTTTAACCTGATTAGGGCAAGACAATCTCAACCTAACTTCCTGGCGTGTGCTCCTTCACCTGCTCTTATCACATACTGATATACCCCCTTTACCCGAAGCCTGTATACCATCCTACTGTCCTTTTCGCCTGTCTTCCTCATATCCGCACCAACCTTTCCATCTAGATCATATCACAGTCTCTTCCTTCCGATAACCATTAACAAATAATCTAATATCCCAAGGCACGCTCACCAAAAGAGACACAAGAACCTGGCCTTGTCTCTTTGGGTCGTGAGATTTTCCCGTTTAGCCCTATACCAAGGGCAATAGATCGCCAAAAGTTCCGAAAGTTTCAGGTTTCCGCCCCTGTTTACGCTAAAGTTATTTTCCTAGTATAAGCGATAGATAATCTAGCGATTTCCTTACAGGTTGGGCCAGTTATCTCAGGCCTTAATTATCCTCCTTTTTTATGGACTTCTATTAAAAGAGTTCGCTAACGGGGCAAATAAAAGAAGGCAAACAAGGAAAGAAAAGGAGAAAAGTTTTTCGCATTACTCTTTGTTATCGTTACAAATTCTCGCTTTTGGCTAGAGCGTTGAGAGAACATTATTCTTATGCTGTTTCATTTCATACTTTTTCCTTACCGAGGAGCCTCGAAGTTACCAATTAGGCTGGACTTTTGAACCGCAAAGTTTTTTTTTTTTTTTTTTTTTTTACGGCCTATTTGCTCAGGTTTTAGCTACGCTTTATATGTTAAATTGCGTAAAGAAAGGTCAGACATGACTTGTAAAACTGAAATGTGTGCCTTCGTTAAATGTTTTTTTCTTTCATAGGAGAGGAAAAGTTTTGGCTAAAAAACGCAAATGTCTTCACAAATAATGTATGATGGCAAAACCTATCATGTCTATACAATGGCCGGAGTTAAAGTGGAAATTCCTGTCAAAGCATATCCGTCCCAAGTCGCAATTATGAGCAAGGTAATTAATCCTGAACTTTCAGTAATTCTCATTGCCTTTTTAATTCTATAGTAAATTTCTCCTGTAACATTCCTGTTATACAATTTCACATTTCAATGCGTGATAATTGCTGCCAATAAAAAAATAACTAGCTGCCTATACAAAATTTCTAAAAAATAATGTCACCAAATTTTTTTTCCTACATTGAAAGTAAATCCAATCAGATAATGGCATCAAACGTTAGTTAAATGCATTTCAAGAAGAAAATAAAAAAATCTTGTAATTTTTTAAAGAAATTGGCAATTTTATTTCAATTTCCTAATGGCAACCCAAAATTACTCTATTTTTTCTCATTTTTGCCCAACTTCAGTAGTGAATTACTTCCAAATTACGCTTTTATATCACTCATTACAATTTCCAGGGTAAATATTATTTTCCTTATTAAACTTTATTTTCCAAAAATTTGTACGAACTTTTTGTTGAAAAATAGTTTCACACATTTCTCGAAAATAATTTAAAATAAATTTGCGTTGAAAAATCGTAATAAACTCTATAAAAGCGTAATTTGGAAGCAATTAGTTACTGAAATTTGGTAAAAGTGCGAAAAAACAGTGTAGTTTTGGTTGCAATCAAGAAATTACCGCAAAATTGCATGTTTTACTGTTCAAATGTTGTTGAAACGTTTCTAAATGGCATTTAAATGATGTTTAAGTGTATTTAAATGATGTTTAAATGTATTTAAATGATGTTTAAATGTATTTAAATGATGTTTAAGTGTATTTAAATGATGTTTAAGTGTATTTAAATGATATTTAAGTGTGTTTAAATGTGTTTCAAGTTACTTTTGAATAGTGTACGTCCTGAAACGCGTTTAACTTAACCTTCAAGTGCACTGTAGATTGAAAGTAGATCTGATTCAAACGTTTGATTTGGGATTAAACGTTAGTACTACTTGAAATGTATAATTTTATTGTATTTTTTAGATTGTGTTGGGCTGTCGAAACGGTCAGCATTGTTTATTGGAGAGTCCGACGGGCTCGGGTAAAACTCTGGCGTTGCTCTGTGGCGCTTTGAGTTGGCAAAAAGCGGAAACGGGTAAGAAACATTGTTTCGGATTTATTTTCTAAGCGTTTCCTTTTTCTCCTTATATATCGCGAGCTAAAGAAAGTCCCAAAGCCCTAGGTTGTATATCACGAGCCCTAGATTCGTGATTTCTTCCCCGCTTGTTGTTCTAAGCTGACTCTAAGGGGTAAAGGAAATGACAAGAACCTCGAGTTAAAAGACCTGGAAACATGCAAGTTTGAAAAGCGACGTTAGAGCTTCTTGTCTTCTCCTCTTCTCAAAAAGCCAAAAGAGTTTACGAAGCCGTAAAACAATGGGAAAAACCTCCAAAACTCCAAAATGGTTAACTTTAAAGGTGGGGAAGATGCTAGTGGCTGGAGCTGGAACATCCAATCCGTTGCCGTAGCAATTTTTTTTTTAATGCTGCGGTTTTCCGAGGTGTACGAGTAAATCTGTCGGTGTTTGACTTTTACACCTGCACTTAAAAGGAAATTATATACCTGCCAATGTCGTCAATGCTTTCTTGCTCTCCTTCGTGGTGGCTTTCGCTCACTCCTCCCCGTTGCTCTCCCAACTTATAATTAGTCGACTTTTTGAGTATCCCAAACATTGGACTTACGACTGGCACAGGCAAACAGCTGGGAATTTTTCTTTAATATCCCCTTTCATTGCTCCCAACTTGGGCTTGCCCATTTACCGGGTCTTCATTAATTTTTTTTAATTTTTTTTTTTAGTTCTATTCTTACGGTGAACTACGATTCTTACGGTGGCTTTTCTTTCTAATGGAATCGTGGAGCGTTTTATACGTCATGGCGCATTTGGGGCCTGTAATATCGCTATTAGGTTCCCGAAAACTTTGGTTAATTGCATATTTTATGCTAAATTCCGTCTTATGCGATGATTTCGTCTCAAATACGGCTGCAAAAGCCCTGTTTACAGCTCAGTGTCTCATCTCCAGGCCGTAATACGCGTTTCTTATGGAGTTTGGCTAACTTATTCAGAATTAAACCTGCTTTAGTATCTAATCTCAGCCTTATAAGTTGGTCTAAAACTTGCTAAAAGCTTCCAAACTAGTCTTTTTCATGCCGTTAGTTTCTTTTATAGCTTTGGGACGTGGTTGAAATAGAGTTGGAAATCCGTCGCGAGCAGTTATGACTTCATTAACCTTTGTTTTTACGTTTTTGGGGAACTTTTCTTAATTTACGTGACTTATTTTCCACGAAAAACGTTCAGTATACGTTTCCCGCAACAGTGAAATTGTACTTCTTTATTTTCCACGAAAAACGTTCGCTACAGCAGTATCGCTGTAGCAGTATCGCGCAACAGCGAACGTTTTTCGGGGAAAATCCGTCAACAAATAAAGAAGTAAAATTTCACTGAAAAACGTTCGCTGTAGCAGTATCGCCCAACAGCGAACGTTTTTCGGGGAAAATAAAGAAGTAAAACTTCACTGAAAAACGTTCGCTGTAGCAGTTTCGTGCAGCAGTGAAGTTTTACTTCAATATTTGTTGATATATTTTCTCCGAAAAACGTTCGCGCAACAGTGAATTTAATGCGCCGTTTAATGCGTCTGTCCATCAAGTTCGAGAACAACGAAAATTGCTTGGCAGGATGTTTCCCATAAGCTGTAATTTGCTTCAAAGGGAGCAGCCTGTAGTCTGTATGTTCACTCCCCATTTAGAACATAGAACTTGAGATATCCCGGGCTTTTTACTTGTCATATACTTGTTCCCTACTTGTTATATATACCCTTTTCATTTTTTTACTACATTCGGAGGGATTATTACTGTTCACATACAATGTAATCCCGAATCGCGTGATTCCCTTCTTATTGCAATGAGGGGTATAAAAAGAAAAAAAACCTGGCCAAAGGTATTATGTTATATATCTATGGAAGTAGGAGGTTAGAGAGCAGGCATTGGATCAACGGATCCAAAGTAATATAGTGGAGAGTCTGCCAACTCCCAACCGTGCAACCGTGTGTTATTATTATAGACATTTCCGAACTCTTTTTTTCTTATTTTTTCAGGGGGGAGGGGGTGTATTTACCTCCCTTTTTTGGACTTCCTATACCTTATTAATCCTGGCATGCACGGATGCCACTTATGTAAAGCTTCCGGCTTATTATCCTTTGCGAATGGCTCGGGAGTAACAAAGTAGCAATTGAATATGACAAGCTGCTAGGGCAAGAACAGACATGTTGACAGACAGCTGATTACGAGGTAGAAACGACACTGCTTTTTCAATGGATTTTCAATCCAAAACAGAAAACACGCATGCCAACATTTACCCATATTACTCTTTACCCCCTCACCCCCCCATCCGACTTTCCTATTCAACCATACTATTCAACCAGGCTTTTTCTCGGAAAAATCGCGGGAAACGAAAGCGCGGGAAGTTCACTTCCTTACCGAGAATCCCTGCTCCATTTTTAAAATTTTCATTTATTTGTATTTTTTTAATTATTTTATAAAGTTTTATTTTTGAAGGAAAAGCAGTATTGTGTTCTAGAAGTGATGTCTTGCATTCGGAAGCTTTTAAAAAGCGTCTCCATGGAGTGCATGTGAACGGACGGACGTGATGGGACTCTATTGGACCCGCAGGTTCTTGAATAACGCTTTCGGGAACTTTTGGGAACTTGATTTGATGCGACTAGCAGGCCTGTGATTAAAGCCGACAGGATGCTTCTTAAGTTTCCCTGACGATGTGTGTGCAATAGTACCGCATATGGGTCGCCTTATGCAGATTCTTCAAAGCCGCCACCGCATTTTTCAGGAGGATGGAGGGGGGTCCATGTACATGTCCCATACAAGTACCGCCGGATCTTGGTGGATCTAACTCCCCCTTATTGTCTCTCTGACTCTCTGTCTAATGTAAGGGGTTTTTATTTCCGGATTCAAATCTCTTTTTACACCAGATTTTAAGCCTATATTGTTGAGTAAATTTGGAATGCTAAATCGTGATCGGATCAAGGAACGGGGCGAAATAATCCGATTCATTTTATTCCAGCATACCACAGCTCGTCTCTGTGTGTATGCCATTACCTTCTTATTAAGAGAGAAAGCCACTTAGAGCTGTAGCAACGCAACGCCAACACACTCAGGTACCTCAGGTACCCCCGGAAGAAGAAACAAAGGAAAAAACATGGAATAAGACGAAAAGTTATGACTTTATAAGTTATGAGCTGTGTGTGTGTGTGCCACCATGGCAAAGGTCCTTGATTCTATTTATTAGCAGTTTGGGAGATCTCGCATAAGCTTATTACTCGCTAAGTATTGTTGGCATGTGACATACGGGGGTTTAGGTAAGATACGTGATCTGCTATTAATGATGTATTAAACCTGGTTTTCGGGGGACCTTTACTGGCTCTTATTGACGAGGATTGGCTACAAAAAGCCCCTTCCACCCCCGTTTTTTTACCCCCGTTGGCAATCTTCTACGTCTCCGGGGATTGATTCGGGATTCCGACGACCGCGGTGGGAAGACGCAATCCACAATGAATGTTGTATCCCGGATCTTCGTGGACGTAGTTCGTGAAGAAGAACACACACACAACTTTTATCTGTTTATTTTATTTTTCGGGATTTTTTTCACGATTTTGCTCTTTTCCTCTGTTCCTCTATTTCTCTATTTCTCCCTGTTATCGTGTGTGCGCGGTAGAGATTAATGCCACGTGAATTCTGGTGTTATGACCCCAGGCGCTTTTGACCCCCAAAGAGCCAATCTATCGAATAGAGGAGTACTAGACATACAAGCCACACCCCCTCACTTTCTGAATCGAGAACTCTTCAAGTCTAAAAGAAAAAAATATTAAAAAAATCTAAAAAGATTGTGTGATCGATATCGACGTCGATGTACTGTACGTCTGTTGTGCTTAAAAAAAAAAAACAATTTTTTTTTTTTTTTTAAGCCGATATCGACGTCGGTGTACTGTACGCCTATAGCGCATTTTTTATCGATATCAACTTCGATGTACTGTACGTCTGTTGCGCTAAAAAAAAAGCACACACAAAAAACTTTTTTTTCTTTTTTTAGCCGATATCGACGTCGGTGTACTGTAGTACGTCTATAGCGCTTTTTTGTGATCGATATCGACGTCGATGGACGCCCATCGTGGTGAATACAGAATACATCGCAGGCCATAGGCTCGAGTTTTGAGTCCTCTTTGGAAAAATCTCGACGAGCTTCTGCTTTTTGCTTTTGGGCCGGAAAAAGTGAAACCCCTCATTGCACGCCAAAGTCCTCGAGATGTAACAAAGATTGCGGCAGCCTTTGATGCTGAACATATTATGTCCTCTCTCTTTCTCTCCATCTCTCTCTTTTCCCGATATTCTATGACTGATATGTGCACACAGGCACCCAGGGCCATTGTATGTATATACTGTCGGAGCCCCAATTTTTTCTTTCTTTTGCCCCGATCTCTCCTGCCGTCATATTGGTAGAAACGGTGAAGCACTCTTGATACCAAACACGAGCTTGAACAGTATTTGTCATGCGATAACAAAAGGAAGTGTTTCCAGGGGGCGGGGTACTGTACTGCACTGTTCCCGATACCCTCATGGACCTCGAAAAATAGATCTAAGGCGATCCAAGTTATTGTAACCGTCGATAAATCAGTTCGGTATCTATCCCAGCATGCCCTTTTTTTATTCTTATGTTTGCTGATGGGTTGACCATGTTTATTTACTTTCGAAGAAGAGGGGGGTCTTCTTCCAAAAATAAATAAAAATGGGAATGGGGATGGGTAACTCAATAGGAATCCGGGCGCTTTGGAAAACGTTTAGGTCGCATAGATTGTTGTTGTCTTCTCCTTTGGGGCAATTGTTAATGACAAATAGGAACTGACGGAGCGTGCAGCTCTCGAACTAAGGATTGCTGCAGCTGAAAAGACTGGGGATATGATAGGACTTTGCAACGCTGGCGTCGCACGGGGAGGATTGTTTTTTGAACAAGCCTCCCCATGGGGGGTATGATGTTTAAGCTGGGGCCAAATTACTCTTCGCTAAAGGGATGTTTGCCCGTACTGTGCTGTTACTGTACAGTAACCTATGCCAGTAGGTTACCAGTATCCTATACTTTTGTAACCCCTGTTTTTCTTTACTTTTTCCATGCTTAAGGACGCTGATTTCAAGGGATGGGTTTAGTCAAGCGCAGTGCAACATCCAACGCGAGCATTTTTTGGTCCCGTATAACATGAAACTACTTTAATTCGGCGCTTGGTTAAAGGAGGTTACCTGGCAGCTGTTTTGTCCCTAGGTGAAATAAAAAAGTTAGAAATAACAACAAAAAAAGGAAGAAGAGGGGGCTCTTCTTATTTTTTTTTTATTATATTTTTTTTTAAGGGCGTGGAAAAGGCTTCAAGAGGAACTTGCGAAGCCTAGTGATCAGTTTGACAGTTTCTAAATGAGGAGGCTTTGCGATTCTTGACAGCCGACTATCAACTACCCCGAAATTCGCCGGGGCTGGAATAACGAATGAGTTTCGGGGGCCGTTTTTTTTTTGTTTTTGTTTTTTAGTTTATTTTGTATTATTTTGATTTTGATTCGTTCGCGCGGGGAAAAGGCAAAAAGAAGGAGAATTGGAACAGGAGGCAAAAAGGGAAGCGGTCAAAGGTTTTTCTCATTCATTAACCTGTCCCAATGTCGGTCGAAATCAAAGACTGGGGTACGGCAAGACTCATGTGTTTGTCGTCCTATATGCAAATGAGCTGCAGGCCCAAGCACGGAAGCGACGAAGCTGACAAGCGCTGTCATTTTTTTTTTTTTTTTTTTTTTTTATTTTTTTTTTTTTTTGGGAGCATCGTGATGTGATGGCGGGCAAAAGGTGAAAAGAAACAGTAAAAAGGGAGTGTGTCGTCTATTCCCATGTACTATGAAGGGAAATAGATGATATTTGAGAAAAAAAATGGAATCCGAAATAGTAGGAAGATTCAGCCAACCAAATGGGAGCTTCGCATTCCGGAGTTAGCCTGAACGTCCTTCCGATCTTGCGGCTTTTTTTTTTTTTTTTTTTTTTTTTCTGACTTGATCTCACATGTCAAGGAAGATGAATTTAACCGTAGCGCTTCGGCTTGCTGGTATGAATTTTTGAAGTTCAGAAGACCAAGGTTTGTTTGGTATTTCTGCCGAAATATTTTTTTTTCGCTTTTTGGTTTTGTGGGGGGGATCTTGGTCAAGATCGGAATATATATACACACACGGAACGACAAGGACTTTTTTTTTCAGTGTTGGAGATGGAGTAAGGGAGTGGGGGGAAAAAGGGAAGCATTTCCTTCCTGCCGTTAAACTTTCATTGTTGCGTTGAAATATTAAGTTTCCTTGCAGGAACCGAGGAACGACATAGGAACTTATATTGACAGCCCAATCATTTCCATATGGGCCAATAATTGGGATACGGCAACACCATGGGGGTTGGGGGGGGGGGGAAGAACCGAGAGAATCGAGTGAATTGAGTGAATCGAGTCCTAACCATGAAGAACGGAATTTCTGATGATGATTGACGTTTTGAAAAGGAAGACATTGACCATTGGTTCGGGGCTATTGATTAAACTTGCAGTTGACGTGGGGTCGGCCTTTTCTAACGCAAAACGCAATTTGAGAGCCATGATTAGGCTACAGTACATCTGGAGTTTTCCTGCTTTTAAGGTTATTTGAATGTATTAGCTCAAGCTATTTGTATTAATGACTTGGGACATTTGTAATCTTCATCCCATTTGTAAACTTTTTCTTTGCCAAGTTGGATTCGTTCGATTGTTGCGTATATGTGTACTAATTCCCGTTGTTTTTATATTTTGGGGGTTTTATTCTTAGAACGAATTGGCGATATGATCACCAAGGACAGCCAAGCGAGACAACAAGCCTTATTAGCCATGGAAGAACACTTCGCGTCCCTCGGACCAGCAACAGCTTTAGCAAGTACGTAAAACCCCGTTGTCAGTACTTGCGTTTGCGACTCATTTTCATTCTTTTTGCCTTTATTATTATTTTATTATTTATTCTTGTATATATATTCATTCTTATTTTATTCTTTTATTTATTTTCCTTTATTCTTAGAACAGTTCGTTTCTAATAGGGCGAGAGTACTTGATTCCTTAGGAAGTTTGCTTAGAAGTACCTTAGGGGGTGGAATTTCCGCGTTATTCTGTCAATAAGTCGACTTGAAGTAGTTAAATCTAAGAAATAGTAGTAAATAGCATAAAAACGCGTGATTTTGGGTTTAATTCATAGGAAAACTGTCGACAACCTAACTAGCGACTGTTTGCAAACTTGCGGGGATTGTTGGAAAAAATGGAACGTGTTTGACATGTTTTGAAAGTTAAATAGACGGTATTTGGGACTGTCATGCCAATAGTTTCGGTCACGGCCATAGTCGCGTACTTTCCTTGAAACATGCATCAGGATTGTCCTGTTCTCCTAGGCAACTGAATTGTGATGAACGTTGGAGCTCTATAGCTCACAAGATCTTTCCCGTTTCTCTCGGGAATTCTGTGATGCTGTCACACGCGGACTTGGTCCACGAGAGATAATTATGTCCCAGGACAGACGTTATTCGTCATGAACGCCCCCCTTTTTCTACTAGTTCCCTTTTGTGCCAACCAGGCCAACCAGTATAACATATTGTCATCTTCCGTGAACAACAATGGAATCCTTTCATTGTTTTGTGTTATGTTCCCGTTTCGGCTATCTGAACTTTTTGACAACATTCAACCATTGATAAGAGCACAAAATCATGCAAGTTGGGGGGGGGGGCTCTAATAGAACCACTGTGATGTATTACAACCTACAACGGATCCGGTCCAGGGTTGTTACGTGCCAAGTCTGACTCCATTGGTGGCCAATGTCCTGTCGTGATTGACAGGTGACACAAAAGCATAGAGCAAGCCGGGTTGGGATTGGTAGCCCTTTGTTATATTAAAGCCACGCCTCACAGCGTCCCTTGTTATCAGCTGCTGGTGCAAAAACCTTTACATGGGTGCGTGTCTGGAACATAATGGAAATCGGCAAATACGCTTGTATATCGAGAACCTTTTGAAAAAGGGAATGCGAAACACAAAAGAGAGAATGTGGCTGCCTTTACGAGACCAACCAGCAAATAAAGACAATACGGAAGCTATTACAAAATGACTAAGCGAAGAATCTAAAAACAGTCAGGTCAGGTAGTTTTTTTTCGGTTTTTTACGTCTCCAACCGAAAAGGACATACAGGAAGCTCAACTAACCCTGTAAAAACTCACTTTAAACCTAAACAATCCATAAAGCAAACTCAATACCAATGACGCACAATATAACATTAAATTAAGATAAATAGAGCTAATTTTTATTACAATTTCCCACCATTTTGATTATATTAAGTAGTATATTTTGATTATATTTCGCTTACGTTTGTCAGTATTTCACATTTCAATACTGAATTTACTACTCTAACGCAGTTTACGGAATAGTTTTACAACCTCGACAGTGAATTGCCCACTTGTAACGCCTTGAACACTTTACAAGTCTCAACAAGGAATTTCCTACTCTGACGCTGTTTACGCTATACTTTTACAAATCCCAACAGGGAATTATCGACACGTTTTATTTGGACGAGTCTCAACAATGAACTTCGTACTTTTGGGGCGTTAACAGTGCACTGTTACTTATAATGGTCAACAGTGAATTACTTTCAAGGGCGCATTACAGGGATAGTTTACTTCGTCGACTGCATTGTCGACTTAGACTTACGAGACTTCCTTGACTTTTGCTTACGAACGTTCGTTTTAGCCTAAGCTTTGAAAGTTTACCGAAGTCGACTTGGAAAATCTTGAGTCAAAACGAACGTTTTTAANAGAAAGTAAACAAAAGCAATATACGAATTGTTCGATATCAACAAAGGAGATATATAAACAAGAGGCGGGGTTAAGTTGAAGTCTAGGCACAAGAGTACACGCTATAGACTTGCCTGACTTTGGACCCAAACTAAAAGTCGACTTCCAAAGTTTAAGTCGACTAGCTAAAGAAAACGCTTATCAGCGCAAAGTTTAGCAAAGACTACCTATCTCGAACGCTTTTTAAGCACAAAGTCTTGGGTTATAGACTTTTAAGTCGGCTTAAACTTAGGTCAAAACGAACGCGGCTAATGGTTGTCTGCCAAATTGCGCTACTTAAAGTTGATTCAGATTTCAGTAGAGTGTGCGTTTGGGGTATTCTCGATGGCGCGGTATTGTTGCGCCGTATTAGAAAGGGATTGACACAGCTAAACCGAACTTGATGAGGGTTCCGGTAGAAAGCTTTGAGGGTTTTAAGAAGCCAATGATGGTGCGGCTAATGTACGAAGGTAATATTAAAAGGTTATTTTTTCGGTATTTTTTCGGTATTTTTTCCCCATCGAATAAGCGGTATGTGTCTGTGTGTTTAGAACTTGCCTCTCCTTGCCCTTTGTCTCCTTAAAACCGCGTAGCCAAGAAGGACGCGAGTTTTTTTTTTTTTTTTTTTTTTTTTCATTTTTTTTTTAAGTCGCGGTACTTTTACTTTATATTTCTTCTTTTTGTCATCATGGCGGACTCTGTGATAGCGCCATGATAGCGACATATGATCACCTTGATAGGACTCCGACATTAAGCATACCGGCATCTAATTACGTCCTTATTCAGTGGGGGTTAAAAAAATATAAAAAAAAGGAACTTCCTTTCTTGCTTCTTCTTGCTTCGGTCAAATGCCGCGGGTTTTCTTCCAACCCTCCGCCCTTGTCTCCAAAGTTTAATTTCATTAAGGTGAGAGCTTCAGTTTCGTCTTGACGGTAGTAAAAAGGACTGTGTACCGCTGTACCCCGGTTCTCGCATTATAAAGCCTTGACAACGATGAACGCAATACCGGCAACCCTCCTTCGGGAAGTATGAACCGTGTTATTGAAACCTTTTCTACACCCCTATTTTTTTTTTTTTTTTTGCGTTTTGCTTTTTGATGTCGATATTCAATAGTGTCGATTTGGAGGTTGTCATAGAAACCCGGCCATTGCTTGGCGCACATTGGCTCACATATTCTCGCCTGCTGGGGGTACCCCAAGAGTACCACAAGTGACCCAAGCTCTTTCCTCTTTTAAGCCCAATTAAACTTGATGCTGGCTTGTCGAGATGGATGTGAAGTGTTGGGGTTGGCAAAAAAAAGTATCAAGGGGACTTGTAACAGGGTCTAGATCGTACTGATCGTACTCTTGGCAACCCTAATCTAGAACTTTCGGAGCGAATTTCCCCTGCATATAGACTGCATTGGCAAATGGTAACGCTTGTCATGTAACGAACAGTATGGATGAAAGCGTTATCATCAATCAGCCCTTATACTCGTACGTTAATAACCCTCTTGAGTTCTTTCCATCCTTTTTTTTTCGCTCTTGTTTGACCCGGGAAAGGTCGTTTTCTACACTTGAATCTCCACATAGACGCTGAAGATTCGTGATAACTTCCAGCAGTGAAAAATGCGTAATTTTCTGATGAATTCATTCGAATTTATTTTGTATTTTTTTAATTGCAGTGATATTCTAATTGTAACAGTTTCTAATCATCTCAGTATATTACATTCTTTTTATATTATAAATTTAAGAGATTTCTCTGTGCATAAATCTCTTACACTTATAGTTACTTTTAGCTCAACTTACTTAACTTATACTTAACTTACATATAGCACTACTTAACTTACATACTTAACTTACATATATTAGGGTAGGAAAGTGCCATACTTTTTGTAATGTTACAGTTATCGAAATGTGATTTTACTACATTTATTAGCGTAAAAATATTCCTCGATATATTATTATTATTGTATTTTAGTACTTTAGTAGTAGAATTAAGGTTCCCGTATTCTTTAGCTCGGTACAGGCGGTTAGCACGGGGAGTTTCGCGAACGTCTAGTTTTCAGTGTTTAAACATGGGAAAAGCACCCTTATTGCATTTCATTGTTACTAAGGGCTAGTTTTCAATGCTTAAGCATAGGAATATGGCCCTTACCGTCCTTGATGGTTACTAAAGTCTATGATCTCTAGTTCTACCATTCGAAAAGTGTTTGAAACAAAGTGCATTAACCTTAGATTAATGTAACACCTTTTCGAGAAAACCAGTGCATTTACTGAAATAATTCTCTGACAGTAAGCTTGAGCTCGCTAATAGGTAGTGCACTACCAATGCAATCTTTTCCTGAGTAATAAAGGAGCAATATGAAAGTGAAGCTTGCAACTATGAGAAATACGCTACCTAATATACCTAATAATCTGTCCTGTGGTTATACATTAGCTGCTAACAAAAGAAAACTTTTGTCAAGTCTCACAGTCGTTTTCGAGAAATCTGGTTCCGAAAGTTCGACGACTTGATTTGGGACCTACTGCTACAGCAAACTGTGGTGACAAATTGTACTTTCCAGAATCCAATCAAGCATAGAAACGGCAATTAGCTATCTATTTCTTTCCTTACTTTCTTGCGCAAAGCTTTCGCAAAACAATAACAAACATCAGTGCCATCTATGACTTTCCCAAGCTAAGGTATACGGGAGCCTTCACCCAGATTTTGTATAGGAATTATTCATTGTAGGAATATCCTTCGTTTGGGCAATTTTTCGATAAAGTCAAAGTCAGAAGTTGAAGTTAGTTTCTTTCCCTTTCTGTAACGAATTTTGGCATTTCTTCATTTATCTTCAAATGAGGATTCAGCTTCAAACGTTTGTCATGTTTTTTGAAGGGTTTTATGTATGATGTTTTTGCTGTTCGCGGTGCATTAGTGTCAGAAATTTGTGAAGGAAAAGGCAGCTGACAGTCCTTAATTTAAGCTCGAGCTTAATCCATCGTTTAATTTTCCATGATTTCATTAAAAGATTTGAAGTCTGGGTGGGTGGGAGAAGTACGTTGCTTTCTTTCCTTTTTTTTCTTTTTTTTTTTTTCTTTAACCCCCGAACGCGCTGTATTATTAACATGGAAGTCGAGATATTTCGTCGTTGGCCCAAAGGGAAATGGTTTTTTACATCATCAAGGGAGGAGCTTTGAAGTGGTCCACCTTGTTGCATTCCCCCCATCCCTCCCTTCTTTTGTTGTCGCCCCCTTTCCGTCTCTGCCACCGGGTTTCCATCCCAACGACGCCTGAGCTGGCTGAACTCGGCGCCTCCTGCTCCCGTTCGACGCCTTAAAGTCGCCACTTCACCGCTTTGCTCCGCACCTTCGCCCACGCCCCGTTGTGCCCGGGTGGGTGGAGCCTCCCTGGGATTGAAGAGGGGTTGGGGAGTCAAAATTCGAACGAACGTACCGTACCCGAGCTTGAAGTTGCACAAAGGGGGGAGCCTTGGCAAAGCGCAAAAGAAAAGAGTTTTGGGTGGAAGGGGGAGGTGAAATTTCATTGTCGTTGACAAGAACATGATGAAAGAGAAGCAGCCCAGGGAACACGTCAATATGAGATGGTTGCTACGGTAACCTTGCACAGAGACGGTAACACAAAGAAGAGCCAGCAGCAGCAGAAGAGAAGAGGGGGGTAGGGTGATCAGAAAGCCAATTAGGGTCTTTTTTTTTTTTTTTTTTTACCCCTCCCGTGGGAGATCACATGCTCTTTCCTATCGAGGGACACTGAACACGAGGCGTGGAATATAGTACCAATATCCGGAGAAAGAAAATTGAGTCTCTGTTAGAGCCCACCCCTTGCTTCGCCATGCAAAGAGATGCAATGAGCTGTGTGAACCAGGAGTTCATAAAAGATGAGATGAGATGAGAAAAGATGGCGGGTTTGGGGGGGGGGTGGAAATTGAAAGAAAAAAAGAACCAAACTTGCTATTGTGTCTGCGAGGAATAGAGGAATATTGAACGCTTTTTCGTTAAAAATGAAAAGTTTTCAAGAACGAATTCTTTTTCTTGGCAATTCCAGGTCCCTTGAAGCCCCAAATGAACATTCCGGCGCCACATTCCCCAATTACGCCAGTTAAGACCAATAAGGAAGTTTGGTTGAAAGGCGATGAGGATTTTCGACCCATGAAACTGGCTTCCAAAGTAAAGAAACGCATGCAAGCATGTTCGTCTATTATCCTTGCTAAGATATGATCTTTCTAACTCCCGTTTCTCTTTTGTGGCATAGATCATGTATGAGCCTGAGCACGCATCAGTGACCAAAACTGCGTTAGAACTTCCCGAACCTATGGAAATTGTGCCTGAGCCTCCTGTCATACCTTCAGTACCATCTTATCCTAAGTATAATGCTCTTCTCCTTTTTTTCTTTACATCTATTCTCATTACCGGAGCTAAGAGAACCATCTTTGAGCGCTTGTTTACATTCACAGGGTGCCCAAAATATTTTATGGAACGCGTACTCATAAGCAAATCAGTCAAGTCGTCCGCGAATTCAAACGCACATCCTTTAATCACGCCAAGTAATTTATACTCAATCCGTTCTACATTGTCGTATACTCAATATACTCAACATTGTCCCAAAGCAGCTCTTTAAAAAATATATATATAATTTTTGTTTAGAATATTGATTAACTTATATTTAATCCGTTCAACGTCGTCATATATTCAATATACTCAATATAGAGCTTTTGCCAAATTACGCCTCTCGCGGCAAGAGTTGGCGAAATCCGCCATTTTGAGTACATTTAAGTTAAGGTAAACAAACAACAACAAACTGTTTTCCGTGTATTGGTTTTGCTTTGTGTCTTATTGTGTTTTTTTGTTTGTTTACCTGAGCTACTTGTAAAAGCTGTAAGCAAAACCAAACTATTCACGGAAAACAGTTTGTTGTTGTTTGTTTACCTTAACTTAAATGTACACAAAATGACGGTTTTCGCCAACTCTTGCCGCGAGAGGCGTAATTTGGCAAAAGCTCTATACTCAATATACTCAACATTGTCCCAAAGCAGCTCTTTAAAAAAAATATATATATTAAATTTTTGTTTAGAATAGTGATTAATTTATACTTAATCGTTCAACGTCGTCATATATTCAATATACTCAATATACTAAACATGGTCCCAAAGCAGTTCTTAAAAAAAAAAAAAAAAAAAAAAAATTTTTTTTTTAGAATAAGGATTAATTTATACTTATTCCTTTCAACATGGTCCCAAAGCAGCTTTTTTAAAAAAAAAAATTGTGTCTAGAATGGTGATTCTGGGAAGTCGGGAGCACACCTGTATTCATCCTGAGGTTTCGGTTTCTTTTAACAAGAACGAACGGTGTCGTGAGTTAGTGGAGCAGCTGAAGAAACACCAAGTATGGCGATTTCGTTGCTCCTTCGAGCCATTTTAAGTGCCAAATGTTAAATTGCATTGTGCTTTTGCTAGGGGCCTGGTTGCTTGTATTTGGCCGGGGCACAGCGATTAAAAGAAGAAGCGTCTGCACACATAATTATGCCCAGAGCTGGGCATGTTACGGGCTGGGACATGGAAGATTTAGTGGTCGTGGGCAAGAAGAGGCATGCCTGCCCCTATTACCTGACCAGGGACATGCTGAAATTTGCAGAGATCATCTTCTGTCCCTATAATTACTTGATTGACCCTCGCATTCGCAAGTCGGTGAGTTGAGTTTGGTTCTCGCTTCTTCCGTTTTACCTTGTTACCTTATGTGGTGCGTGTTCCAACTCAAAAGCTTTATTGCTGCCGGGTTTTCAGATGCAACTGGACCTGAAAGGGCACGTAGTTTTGTTGGACGAAGCTCATAATCTGGAAGACAGTGCCCGGGAAGCTGCCTCGGGCACTTTTCCGGCGAATTTGGTCCAAGCTGCTATTAAAGACTGTGAAAAAGCGTGCAAGATCGCCACGTTTAAAAGGCGAGAAGATTTGGTTGAGCAGTTTCGGCAAGTGGTGGGCTTAATTAGCTTAATTTTGTTTAAGAAAAGTTGGGAAATAGTTTCGAGTTTTGGCATTAGGAAGCTTTTTGCTACGTGTTAGTCAACTGGATGGAGAAACGGCCGTTCAGACCCGTCGATAATGATAGATCTGAGTGCAAGATGACGGGGATTGAGTTTTTGGCGCAGTTGATGCAAGAAGGTTATAATACCGAACGTCTTCAGCAATTGGCGGTAATTGGGATCATGATTTACAGCGTAGGGTTGTTATTAATTGATATGGATTGACGGTACTTGTGAAGGAGTTGATTGACAAGCTCTCGGATCCGAATGCAGAGTTGTTGAACGACGACGGGTTTCTGGACAGCCCTGAAGCGGCCAATCAAAGTAGTGGATTTGACCACCAAGACGTGAATTTGACACTTAGCGGCGCCACAATGCAGCTCATGGGAGGGTTTTTGCAAGTCTATCGGTTCATGGCGGACAATGGAAGGAAAAATATCGATGATTACCGCGTTGCAGTAGTTAAATCCAAGCGTCGAAGAACAGAACGCGGAGACCGAGTAAAACACCAAATGCGGATTTTTAAAAATTTATTTGTGCTATTTTATTATTTTGTGGTGATATCATGACCTTAGTATGCCGAGTTTTTTACGGAAATGGAATGCGTTCTCCACATGTGGTGCTTAAATCCTGCAGTGGCTATGGAAGCCATCCGTGATTCTGTCAAATGTTTGATTGTGACGTCAGGAACCTTGTCGCCTATGGCGTCGTTCCAATCCGAGCTCGGCATGCGATTCAGCATTAATTTGGAAGCTAACCATGTTATTCCTATGAATCAAGTAATTCATCCTTTTTTCGCTAATTCTATATATTTATATTACAATTACCATTAATTACATTATTTATAAATAATTATGTATATTTGTGTTCTCTTTGTTTATATTATTGTTTATATTTGTATGAGTGTTTATATGTATTTATGTTTTGTTTATATTATTGTTTATATTTATGTGATTGTTTATGTGTATTTATGTTTTGTTTATGCTTATATTTATATTATTATTATGTTATTTATGTTTGTACTACTAGTATTAATATAATTCGTGCAAATTTTGTGAAGGTATTGGCTGGAGTTATCACCACGGGGCCAGGGAATGTGAAACTTATTGGTGACTATAGACATTCGCAAACATGGGATTACCAGGATGATTTGGGCCGACTTTTGCTGTCCATCTGTTCCATTGTACCTCACGGCGTGCTTTGTTTCGTTCCGTCCTACTATTTTATGGAAAAGATGATCGAGAGGTATACCTTCCATTAATTAAAGGGAAAAAAGGTTATTTTTTTGTTTGTAGGTGGGAATCGACAGGTTTTATGATCGAGTTACGAGCAAGAAAGCAAATCCTGCGCGAACCGAGAATGGGTTCGGAGCTAAAGGATTGCTTGGGCGAGTTTTATCGTGGTATTGAAGACAGCGAAGCTAGTGGCGACGGCGGCTCGTTATTGTTTGCGGTTTACCGCGGCAAAGTCAGCGAAGGGATCGATTTTGCTGACAATTTTGCCCGTGCTGTTATTTGCGTAAGTTTTCCATGAAGTAATTGAACTATTTTACATTCTAAGATTGCTGTATTAGGTTGGAATACCTTACCCGAACGTGAAAGAAACAGTGGTGGAGCTCAAACGGACATATAACAGCGACAAAGCTCGAGATGAACAAAATTCAATGGCTAGACTGGCGCGAAGTGAAACCGCCATCAGAACGGTGTTAAATGGGAAAGAGTGGTATGATATTCAAGCCTACAGGTTCGGTTTCTAACCTTTGTTTTTAGGATCGAATGAATATTTTTTTCTTATTTTTTTTTTTTTTTAAATTTAGGGCGTTAAATCAAGCATTAGGAAGGTGTATCCGACATAAGAACGACTGGGGAGCCATTTTACTCGTCGACGAGCGCTACGCTACCCAGCCTGCTAGTATTAATAGTCTGTCTAAGTGGGTACGACAACGAGTCGTGCGTTTCCCGAGTCACGAGAATCTGGAGCAGTCCTTGACGCAGTTTGTGGGCGCTATGGCCGACGCTTCAGCTATTGTCAGCCAGGAAAGCTCGGTTATGGAAAGTCAAGGTGCTTTGGATGTGTCGGAAGCGCCAGGGATGGATGACAGTGAAGGATTGCGCAAACGCGGTGCCGAGAATGGTGACGTTTGCGGCCAAAATAAAGTGCCTAAATTCTAGTTATGCTCCAAATCATTTTGCAAAAACCTGGAGATCCAACTCTCATACTTGCATGGTACTTAAGCGAATATTTTTCAGCATTATTTTTGTATGCCACACGTTTCAAAAGCACTAAAACAAGATCTTGAGCGTGATTTTACCAGCCTTTTCCTGATCGCTTTCTTCCGGTGAACTTGGAACTCTCTCGTGCTTCTTTCCCTTGACGTTTTCGGCGTTCCTTTTTCTCCAGGATCCAATCTTTACTTTTCTTTGGGTTTTTGCTTCCCCTCATTTGCTTGAGACGCATCCTACATGAAAAAATGAAGCAAAAAAAAATGTAGAAATTAATTGGGAAATTAAGTGAATGATCTGGCGTACCGCTTTTCGGCCGATACGTGCGATACACCGGCAGCAGATTCGTCGCCCAATGCAGCAGGCAAAGGCTGAGCTCCTCCAGTCATCAAGACGAGGAAGATCTTTTTGGCCTTGGTGGAATTAGGGTAGTCGACCACCAAACCCCCAGTGAATCCTGCCTTCATGGCTTGGGAGGTGATCAGCTCGATTTGACTGCCGTTTTCAGGGTAGAACTGGAAAACTGCGCGCGCTCCTCGGCTCTATTGTTACGAAACTCCATTAGGTAACATTTATACCAGTCTCAAGTGATAAGTTAGCGTACCAGACACGCAAAAAGGCTAGAAAAGAAGGCATATAAACGTTTGGCAGGTTTGTGGCTTCTTTTGTCTGCATTGCAAAGCCATTGCAACGCAGAAATGCTGATAGCCGCATCAAAGACTCCGGCTCGGAAAGGAACGCCCTCGCCCAAATCTCCAAGTAACAGATCCCCTTCAACTTCTCTGTCTTTGGCCACGCCTACCAAACAATATACCTATAAGAATAAGTACTGGAAACCTTGTGAGAGAAATTACCGAGCATAGCGCTTGAGATATCCATTCCTATCCATACATGTTCGTTATCGGTTAAGGTTTGCCCACTCAAACCAGATCCACAACCCAAATCCAGTACTAGGCAGGGTTGGTCCTCAGGCAAACATAGCAGCTCTAGTGCCCTTTCGGACATTTGCAGCTGAATATCCATCATACGTGTGCTACAAATAAGTGATTAATTATATTTTAAGTCCGTTTAAAAGTAAAATACTTTTGAGTGTATTTGTTGGCCTCATCTTCGTTATAAAACTAGAAGTAGAATTAAAGATTTCTAGAATTATACGAAGTCAATTTTGTTATGTTTACTTACGATTTCTGGAGGAGCTTTGTGTTCAGGACGCCTGATTGACATGGTATTAATTAATTTGTAAGCTTACTCTTGACAGCAACCAACTTTTTCAGAAAATCCACGTGCTATTTATTTTTCTTTCCATTAGTATAATTTAGTAGCAAGAAGCCACGACAGGTAGCGCGAGGTCCTGGATCGCCGGTCGTAAATTAAACGTTTAATTTCAAGTCGTATAAACAATACAGGCATCCATTTTCTTTTTGCGGCTTGATTGGTATTTTTGTTAAAGAATAAAGATGACTCTGAAGTTTTGCCCGAGCTTGAATTGGTTGTTTATTGAAACTCCTTCATTGTTGGATCGCTATCAAGTAGCTGCCAACGCCGGGTTCGGTACCGTCGAATGTTCGTTCCCGTACGATTACAGCATCGAAGACCTTGTTAAGGCCAAGGCCGTTGCGAAAGTGGAGCAAGTCCTTATCAACGCCCACAAAGGTTATACTTACTTTACGTTTCCTGTAAAGCCTAGCAAGGTTGTAATGTTATGCTGCCTTTGTATTTTCTCTCAGGTCCTCGGGAAAATGACTGGGGACTTGCAGCTCTTCCTGGAAGAGAAGATGATTATTTGAAAAGCTTGGAAACGTCCGTCGAGTATGCGAAGGCGTTACAATGCAAACAGTAAACAAAACTTTACGAAGCCTTTGTTCCCAGTATTTAATTACCCTCTTGCAATACGGCTATTCTCTACTCTCTTAGGATTCACATTATGTCGGGAAAATCGTTGAGCAACATAGTAGATGAAGCAATGGATGAAGTCTACAAAGATAATTTGAAAAAAGCTGTTGCCATGTTCGAAAAGGAGGGCATCGTAGCCTTGATCGAGCCCATCAACAACACCTCTACTCCAGACTACTATATGAATTCCTTCCAGAAAGGTGAAAATCGTATTCTCTCATCTTTTTTGCCTGTTACAAAGTTTAAAGTTTGTTTGATTTCTTTATCAAGCCATAAACCTGGTAAGGGAGTTCAACAGCCCTTACCTGAAAATCCAGCTAGACTTGTTTCACCTCCAAATTATCGAGGGTAACCTGACGGCAAAACTTAAAGAATACCTGCCCTACACCGGTGAGATTGTTGTTTCGTAATATTTCCCCTAAAACCTTTTTTTTTCCTTCTTGTTTTTTTTTTTTCTTCAAGGACATATCCAAATATCCCAAGTCCCAAACCGTGATGAGCCGAACATGCCTGGAGAAATCAACTACCCTTACATTTTTGACGTTCTGAAACGAGAGAATTACCAAGGATATATTGGTTTGGAGTACAAACCTTCCGGCGATACTCTAACTGGGTTAAAATGGATGCAGGAATACGGCCTTCCCATCTAAAAAGAGGTTAATTAAATAGCTTATAATTCCATGTCTTCAGGTGATAACGGGCTAATTGGTATACTGTGATAAAAGAATAACTCATAATACAAGGGATATGTAAAAGAAAACGTGTATCTCCGTAATGCATTGGTCTCGCCACTTAAAAACACCCCTGGGAGCGTCAAGTATCACGCAGAAATCGGCGGTCGTTATTGGAAGGTTTTGGCTTTGGAGATCGGCCAGCCTTTAGTCGACTTGATGCTTATAAAAGTTCGGTCACAATATAACGTATTTCTTCCAAATCGTCGTTAATTTCCAATCGCACCTTGGTCAGCTCCTTCTTGAGCGAGCAGATTTTCGTTTCCATTTCAGATTCGTTTTCGGGTCTGTCTTGAAGTTCTTGGATGGCCAGCTGAAGCCTCGCGAGCTATAAGATACAAGAAACCCTTAATTTAGCAACAATATGTAAATATGTATGTTATTTTCTGTTCTATACCAGCTCCAAATGGCGTTTTTCGTGGTCCTGAACGGTCGCAATAAAATTGGCCAATTTTGTTTGGTTGAAATCTTTGCGTAATTTGCATTCGATGGCAATGATGTCTTGTGAGATCCTCTTGAAATCATTCGTTATGTCACTCACAAGTGAACGGAACGTGGTGAAGTCATATCCACCAGCACCGGACTGGAGATAAATCTTGTGTCCCCTAAACATATAATAATTTCATTAAAAGAAAGTACAAAGACCAATCACCCCAAATTTGCGGAAGTATTATAATTACTCTTCAAAGATGCGATACACGTGAGCTCGCTCTTCTTGAAGTTCTTGGAAATGGCAAGCCAGACTGTATGCGTATTCTTCCATATTCTTCAACAATAAACGTCTAGACACAGTACCGTTCCGTCAAGTACTAGGACCTTCTCTGTGGATAAAGTAAACCACCTTGACTTGCCTGAGAAACTACAGACCTAAGAGCTAAACGATTCAAGGAAAGGGGCATAAAGGGGGTAGGGCCAATGAGTTCGTATGCCTTATTTAAGCCTATGCTATGATAAAACTTTGGGTCTTGGTTGTTGTTGCTAAGCGAAGACGAGAAGGGGCGACAAAGGAAAGGCAATTGCGTATTTAGAAAAGCCTATATTAGCTATGTATAGCCAACAGCCCTTTACCCAGATAGCCAACCAATCAAAAAATTTGAATTTACCCTACTAAATGTTCGATCTGCACTCGCCCTTTTCTCCGCTAACGTCACGTCCTTCCACCACAGGTTCTAGACACAAAAGAAAGATCTGTTGGGACGAAAGTTTCGCAATCGTAGGTTCAAGCACCCTACGGGGCTATATTACTGTGCCTACCGGTCGTTTTACCACGCCCACTAAACCATAGCACAACTAGCGCACGTGCAACAAAACCGGTTCTTGCAGTCGTTGCGCTTTGTTTATTTCTAGTTTCTAGCGTAAACAGTGACACTAAAGAAGCTACTAAATGACGCCTATTCGGAGGATCGAACCTACCAAAAGCTTACCCATCTGACCGCTAACCGTTCTGTGGCGTACCGTGGGTATGACGAGAGCACGACGGGAGCAGTTTCGGTCTGGGAACGTGAACTAATGAATATTGAATTTAACTAACAGTAATATCCTCCAAGTTAACGTCATGTTGACGTTTCTTCTATTTAGTGTAGTTCTCAGTTACAGCATGTTATTTTTTTTTCCAGGGATTAGGTTAGGTTTGGTTAGGCTAGGTTAGGCTAGGCTAGGTTAGGTTAGGAGACTCGCTCCGAAAAGGAATCAAAAGGAGCACCTAAATGCCCGAAGCAGACAACTTGTTGATGTCATCCGAAAAGGCGTCAAGAGAAGACACGCACCCTAATCCCAATCTTCTTCTTGACGTTTAAAATCGATCCGCGCCATCTAACGGGTGCATTGTCGACTGCCGCTTTCAAATTGGTAGTTTCTTCGGGTTTTTCCTCTGGTTTTTAGGCTTCCTTCTTTTCTGGTTCTTTGGGTTATCTTTGGACTTTACAACTGTTGATTGGAGTGGGCGTGCATAGTTATCTAACCCCTAATCCTGATACTCCTGCAAATTCTAAGCTTTATATTCGCTTTCTTTACCAGAAGGTGGCACCACATGTTGGGAGAAATGGGGGGAAAATTTCCTCCGAATAGGCGTCTTTTAACCTCTTGTGTGACACTAATAGCGAATTCAGTTGGTAGGGCCAGTGCGCCCTCAGTGCAGTTTCTTATGTCCTGATTGGCTGGTGGCGCACTGGGGGATGTCTGATTGGCTGGTGGCGCACTGAGGGCGCACTGGCCCTACCAACTGAATTCACTATAACTTAAATCTAGAATCTTTCTGGTAATTAACCTTGTTAAAAAAAATGGTTGTACGAACTTACGATGACGAAATCAAGTACATAGAACGGTTGTCATCGACATCATGGAGGATTAAAAAGGGCTTTCAGCCTAATATGAATGTAAAGTATTTTACCTAAATAAAATACCGCATAATAATGAATAACTGCGTTTGTATCTTTCATAGGTTGAAGGTATATTCTATGTGAATAAAAATCTGGAAAGCCTCATGTTTGAGGAATTGAAGAATGCATGCGGAACAGGAACAATGGGAGGTTTCTTGCCTGCTATGAAACAAATTGCCAATGTGGCTGCCTTACCTGGAATTGTTGGAAAGTCCATTGGCCTGCCTGATGTCCATTCGGGATATGGTTTCGCTATTGGTACGTCGATAAAATCCTTAATCAAGCTGAAACTTAATTTCTTCTCATTTCAGGAAATATGGCTGCATTTGATATGGATGACCCTAAGGCTATTGTGTCACCTGGAGGAGTTGGTTTTGATATTAACTGTGGTGTTAGGTTACTGCGAACCAATCTGATGGAAGAAGACATACTACCTTTTAAAGCAAATTTCTCCTAAAAAAATTTGGGATGACGCAATAACTAACGCAACGTTTTTAGGAGCAGCTAACGCAAAGCTTGTTTGATCACATTCCTGTCGGTGTAGGCTCCAAAGGAATTATTCCTATAACTGCAGCAGATCTAGAAGAAGCGTTAGAAATGGGAATGGATTGGTCCCTCAGAGAAGGTAAAATATTCCTTAAATCCTTTAACTCTTTCATGAATTAATTCATAAATATTCATAAATCTCACTGTCCTTTTAGGCTACGTTTGGGCGGAAGACAAGGAACATTGCGAAGAATACGGTCGTATGTTAAATGCCGATCCTTCCAAAGTTAGCTTGCGAGCCAAGAAACGTGGCCTGCCACAATTGGGCACATTAGGCGCTGGGAACCACTATGCAGAGATTCAAGTCGTCG
Organism: Lepidurus couesii; assembly: GCA_022832235.1. Lineage (NCBI taxonomy): Eukaryota > Metazoa > Arthropoda > Branchiopoda > Notostraca > Triopsidae > Lepidurus > Lepidurus couesii. The sequence continues at coordinate 55,787 of JAGJRP010000298.1, read as the reverse complement.
ATGAAATCTTCGACAAATGGGCGGCTGGGAAGATGGGTATAGAGCGAAAGGGTCAAGTTTGCATTATGATTCATTCTGGAAGTCGAGGTTTTGGACATCAAGTAGCGACAGGTACCCTGATACGTTCGACGTTGTTGTTTTAGTTCTTATATCAATATTGTGTCACTTCACGCTTTGCCTTTCAGACGCTTTGCTGGCTATGGAGCGCGCTATGAAGCGCGATGGCATTGAAACGAACGACAGGCAATTAGCTTGCGCACGGATCGGTTCCCCTGAAGGACAAGACTACTTGAAAGCCATGGCAGCTGCTGCCAACTTTGCATGGGTCAATCGTTCATCGATGACATTCTTGTGTCGACAAGTAAAAACCCCAAACCTTGTGCAAAATTGCATTTTATATGGATTTTTATATCTTCAAACATCTTTTTTTCATACAGGCGTTTGCTAAGCAGTTTAATGCAGCGCCTGACGACCTAGATATGCACATTATTTATGATGTTTCCCATAACATTGCGAAAGTAGAGCAGCACATGGTAGAGGGCAAAATGAAAACTTTGCTTGTACACAGGAAGGTACAGTACAGCTTAATCTTCTCTATAGAGCTTTTACCAAATTACGCCTCTCGCGGCAAGAGTTGGCGAAATCCGCCATTTTGAGTACATTTAAGTTAAGGTAAACAAACAACAACAAACTGTTTTCCGTGAATAGTTTGGTTTTGCTTACAGCTTTTACAAGTAGCTCAGGTAAACAAACAAAAATACACAATAAGACACAAAGCTAAAGACAGAAAGCAAAACCAATATTCACGGAAAACAGTTTATTGTTGTTTATTTACCTTAACTTAAATGTACTCAAAATGGCGGATTTCGCCAACTCTTGCCGCGAGAGGCGTAATTTGGTAAAAGCTCTATAAGACGGATGTTCTGTAATCATTACGTGTTTTCATTGTAAACATAGGGCTCCACGCGCGCTTTTCCGCCTCATCATCCTCTAATCCCGGTGGATTACCAACTTACTGGTCAGCCCGTGCTCATTGGAGGCACTATGGGTACATGTAGTTACATTCTAACCGGTACGGAAAAGGGAATGCAAGAAACGTTCGGTTCTACGTGTCATGGAGCAGGCCGAGCTCTGTCTCGTGCCAAGTCTCGGCGTAATTTGGATTATACTGAAGTCTTGGCCAAATTACAAGAGCAAGGCATATCGATTCGGGTAGCGTCACCCAAGTTGGTCATGGAAGAAGCTCCCGAATCCTATAAGAACGTTACAGATGTGGTCGATACATGCCACGAAGCTGGCATTTCCCGAAAATGTGTTAAACTTCGGCCGATTGCCGTCATCAAAGGTTGAATCATACAATTAACGCTCTAAATACTCCCAATTTTCGCGTGTTTTCGTTGTTTTTGTTGTGCCTTCACGTTTGTTTAATTCCACACCTTGAACGCTTGAAAAGTTAGAACTCGGTGAGAATTACGCAAAACTTGGTAGGTAGACTGAATGTATTTTAGGTCATCCAAGCACACATCGAGACCACAAAAACTAGTTAAAGAAACAAATGTTTTTCCCTTCTTTTTTCTTCAAACTGGCTGCATGATTGTACAATTTTATAGCCATAATTAAACTGAATAGTTGATAGAAACGGAGGCGGAAAACGCATAGGAATAAAAGAAGAACTGGCTGTTTTTTTAATTGTTTGGAATAGCATATTAGTTAAACAATGAGGAAGGCGGAGAAGTTTAGTGCCTGTGACTGAAGACTTCGGAGGGAGGTTACAAAAGAGTGCAGCCTCTCTTCGGAGGTTTCTTTGATTTCTTTTCAGGAGACTTCTTATTTATCTGTCGCACCAAATCGTAGAAAATCTGTCAAAAAACAACAAGGTAACGTTATTAAATCTTATTTTTAAGATCTTAAAAGTTTAATCTTATTTTTAAGATGATTATACCTCATTGACGTTAATTTTGGCTTTGGCAGAGGACTCCATGAAGGAGCAATTGCTGAATTGCCTAGCTAAATTGGCGCCTTGGTCTTTCCCCACCACTCGCTCGTATTCCAGATCACATTTGTTGCCAACCAAAACCATAGGGACATCATCGGTGTCTTTGACGCGTAGAATTTGTTCTCGCAAGTCTTGCAGGTCGTTAAAGGTGGACTGGGCAGTTATGGAATACACTAGGACGAACCCTTGGCCATTCTTCATATAAAGATCCCTCATGGCTGTGAATTGCTCCTAAGAAACGCCAATATTAGAGCAAACTTATGTTAAAGATAGCGAAAAGTTTGTTTTACTGTGCCAGCAGTGTCCAGGATTTCGAGCATACATTGTTGCCCGTCAACTTCCACTTGCTTTCTGTAAGAATCTTCAATGGTGGGATCATACTTTTCCACGAAGATGCCTTGGACAAACTGGACTGTGAGAGCAGATTTGCCTACACCTCCGCTTCCCAAAACCACGATCTTATATTCCCGCATTGTGTCCGTGTGTTCCAAACTGTGCGTCTTTTTCAGCCTGAGCCCAAAACCTGCAAGTGCAAAACACGACCATCCACAATGAGAGACAAGATTAATTTGTCCTTGACGGCTTGAGGAGGAAGTCGTTTAACGAATGTCGAATACCAAGCAAAACATGCAAGCCCAGGAAGCCCTCGCAAACGTATAGTTACACGCACGTAATTCCACCTTCAACGAAGCTGAACCAAATGCACACGTGATTATATACTTTAAACCACTCAATTAATGTACAAAGTAATTAAAATTAACCTACTTGGTTTAGTCAACTGGGTAATTTACGGGTCCAAGGAAGTATAAACGTAATCAGAGCCACAGCCAACGCCTCTGAGCTAGGATGTAGGAGCCGTGCTCACTCTATTAACGATTCTAAAGCCCACAGATGGCGCCAGGCACTTTAAAGGAAACGAAATTTTAATATAGAACATGTGTGGGAAGCGATAGCAAAAACGCCCTTGGGCGTGGCTTTAGCTTGTCTATTTCGCAAAGAAAATAGATCGTCGAAGTTGATTAGCTTACGGGGAAGTGGTGGCAAAATAAAGAAAGTGAGTCATTCGCGCTTTGTTTCACTGTTTCCGTGAATGCAAGCAAAATGGTGCAACCAACTTGGGAAGAGCAGTCAACCACCAGTAAGTCTTTTTTTAAGTTTATTTTTTTTTGCTTCATAGCATTTATTATGAAATGAATTGAAACGCATGACGCGTGATGGCGTAGCATGTTATAAATTGGACTTAATTACACCACTACAACTGATGTAATAAAAAGATAAGCTCTAGCATATATATACTTTATACCCCAAGAATGAAAAGACAGGATTTTCCCGGTAAGACGTGATTTGGGGGGCGTAGCTGTTCAGGGCTTATCGGAACAAAGAGTCCCAACAAATAATCAGACACGTTGTATCGCACGTGCCTTCCCTTGTATACAGGAAGCTATACGTCTGCCCTGTATGCTGTAAAGAGCCAAAAGTTTCTGTGGTCGGCTTAGTACGAATCAACAGGATCGAAGGAAATCCTTAAACTTTTTTTTTTTTTTTAAATATAGATAGATATATCATGATAACAATGTTAATGTATGACTCAAAAGGAGGGAAAATCCCGAATTATCTTTCGTTTTCGTATCTTAAATGAATACTTTAAGACTAAATTGTGTTTATCTGAATTTAAAATTTAAATATTCTTTTTACAAATCTAGCCATTTTTCCTCTTTATTTATCATAGAAATTGCTGGCGAGTTAGTGCTGCAGCAATATGGTCGATTTACTGAAAGCCTGAGTAAACAAACCCAGGCAGTTGTCACTGATTTGGACCCGAGTCGGCTCTCAAGTCGCCCAACGATTAGCGTTTGTGCGACTGCATACGAACGTCTTGACGTCGTCGGTTTGCTGGAAGGCAATGAGCATGTCGTCCCCAAGATACTCGTCGCTTTGGTTTCCCTTTGCGGTGAAATGCAGCTTCTGGTGTCTGAAGCCCGGGAAAAGTACTATTACCCGTTAATCTTGTATGAAGAAGAAGGTAATGGATACACGGATGCTTTTTTTTTGTTCTTGTAACACTTTAAACCGCCAGACGATCGTTTTTCACCTTGTAGAAACGAAAAGCGAGGCTGATGATGGTCTCTTGGAAATTAGCCGGTTGTTAGCGACGCTGCAAGGCTTATCTGGTTTCGTTGAACGGTGCCGTTTAGTCCTTTTCCATGTGATGCAACAGCTCGCGGCCGTTTACACCGGAGAGAAAAATTCCTTAAAATATTTCCAGACCAAAGAAGTGCACTTTAAAGTAAACTTGGCTAGTATCGAATCTTTCGAGCTTAACTCTTTGGGCGTATTCGGACTCTTATATATAAATTTGGTTAGGTGTTTTATGAGGAATTGGGTCTTTTCTTGGCCATGATTCTTGAACTCGATGAGATACTCAAAAGTTGTCACAAACTGCAGAAAGACTATGTTTACCTCCAACGAACCCTCAATTCCGCTCAACATAACCCGCAGACATTTGGATCTTCGTTAGAACAGTTGCGAAGTTTGGGAAACGTGTTGGATTCCCTCAGCGAGCAAATAGTTTGGGGTGGAATCTTCGCGGTGAGTTTTTTTTCTAGTAGGTTTTGAAGATCGTAAAAATGACGCTGTTTTATTCGTTTTATATCATCGTGGACTCTGCGGTTTCCTTTAGAAATGTCTGAAACAACCGTTCGATTCCGACAGCGTTCAGGTAACTGGCAACGCCAATTTGAGCGACGAATTCCTTCAGAACATTCGTGGCATGTTGCAAGAGATCGAGTCGAAACTCAATGCGGAAAATAGCGTGGTATCTGAAATGTATCCCAAATTCCTCTCCGTTTGTTGCCTTTTCGCCCTTTATGGGCACGTCACCAAGCAAATTGATAAGAAGACCGTCAAAAACGTGCTGGATCTGACCAAAACGGTACTATTCATCACGTTCGCCAACTCCATTTGCCTCTTCTCATAATTGCGTTTCGGAACAAAAATTGTTTCTGCCTCTCCTTTTCAATTTCTAAAAGGTCCAAGTGGTTCCTTTGCTGGGCCCTTTAGTGTGCTTCCCAGAGAAATTTTTGCAAGAACATCTACCCGGTTTTGCCAAACTCGCCGATGCTAAACTCGTCCAAAACTTGACAAACGGACGCGGCAGTTTCTTGAAGCATTTCAATCAAGAATTGCAACGCGATGCGCCTGTTTGGAATGCCAAAGTAATTCCAATGCAACTACAACTACAATAACCATAGTACTTGAACACTGTATCACTAATTGGGTAATTCGAACATTTGAAAGGTCATGCTCTGGTTGGCACGGTTTGAGAGCGCAATCCCTCGTCGTATACCGTTCAAGCCCGCTGATTTAAACAAACATTCCAATTTACTTCTCCAAGTATTCACCCCAAAAACTAGATAAATAGTTGATAGTTGATTTGAGCGATTAACTAATTCGTGAAAAATGTAAACAAACCAGGGTTTGCAGTACCTCTGTCAACTAACGGGTTTAATCCACGCGTGCCTGAACCTGCACCGCGAACTGCAACCCGCGATAAGTCGGTCGTCCGCGTTGCATGCCTGCCATTTTTTGGGATTGGGTCAAGTCATTATCGAAGCCTTTTCTAATCACCAAGAAGCGATGGCTCAATGGATCCAAGCTGCTTTACAGCAATTGCAAGACCTGGCCCTTTCGGTCATTGGGAACGCGAAAGTAATTAGGACAATCGAGTTAAAAAAATAAATAAAAAAAATTCTGTATAAAAATCTTCGGGGTTTAAAAATGTGCAATTAGACGGCACTAAATGGGGAGAAAAAGGTAACGGATTCGCGTCTCGAGTCACTGGCGGTGCTAAACTTGGCTCAACGCTGCTTGATTGGCCCCGCGACCAAACAACGGTGTACGTTATTGCGGTTGTGCTTGACTGTCAGCGGTGCACGTACCCAGCCCCGCGTTTTCAAAGACGAAGAATGGACCGTTATCGTATATTACGTCCAGCGCCTAGAAAGTTTGTCGTCGTTTATGCGCGTTTTGACCAAAGGAGCCAGCACCGAATTTCTCTATTGGCACCGCGGTTTATTACCTACCTATATCAAATATGTCTATGGCCAACATGCGGATGTCCATCGCTTACAAGTAACAACTTTTTTTTTTTTTTTTTTTTTTGAATGACTGCCCAATTAAAAAGCCAAGAATAAAAAGAATAATTTATATCCATCCATTATTCGTGCTCGGCGGGTAGTACGTATTGGATGCGTTTTACGACATAGAAGACAAGTTGTCTTCCGTGCAACATTTGAGTGATTCGCACGCACTGCGGAATTCTTTCAACGACTCCATTCTTGGACATTTAAAGAATCAGGTAGGATTTTCGTACGGTTTTTAGTCTTTTTTTTTCACCTTTTTTCACGGTTTAGCTAATGTTAGTTTAACTAGTTGCTGGATCAAGTTTGCAGAGATTTGGAAACGGATCTGAGGATCCAGACGCATTCCCATTTGCTCATCGAAGAAAACCATCCGTTGAAAGAAGGATTGCCCGATTTTGTCAAGTTTTGGGTGTGTAAGCCGCTTAGGTTAGGAAGTCGTTATATGGATATTAAAGGTATTGGTAAAGAAGGAGTGAAATAGGGGTAGCTCAAGTGGTGTGTTTGAACTTAGCTTACGTCGCTAATTACCTCGGCGAGACGTTTTACAATCTGGCCACCGTTGCCTTGCATGATTGGAAGACTTATGGGGATATGAGAGAACTCGCCAAGTTCGCGTACAATTTGGAAACCGTGGATGACTGTTTACCCAGTCAAACGTTGGAGCAGGTAATAATGAATTTCCTAAAAGGCCGCATTGGCGTTGGTTTCAACAATGAAAAGGGACTGTGTACCTAAAGGGGCTGGACGTTTTGGAGATCATGCGGAACATTCATGTCTTTGTGGCCCACTATGCGTATAATCTCAACAATCAATTTTTCGTGGAAATCTCCAGTCCGAACAAGCACTTGAACACGATCAATATTCACCATATAGCCAACTCGATACGTACTCATGGACCCGGCATTATGAACACAGCTGTGAGTATCTAAACTTCTAAAGGGACAAAGTTTGGGGCCGAATTTTGAGTTTTTTTATTGAAATACAAACTGTTTTGGGTGGGGTCGCATTCAGGTCAACTTTGTTTACGGCTTCTTGAAGAAAAAGTTCTCCATCTTCTCCCAGTTTCTGTTTGATGAACATATCAAGTCGCGTTTGTTGAAAGATTTGCGCATTCTGCGGGAGCTCAAAGAACGAGCCGAGGAAAAGATTCGCACCCAACGAAGCCAGATTAGCAAAAAGGAGGAAGAACAAATGGCCTGGTATCCCTATGACCGAGCGGAAAAGTTCCATCGCGGAATACGCAAACTTGGGATCAACAAAGACGGTCTGAGTTACTTGGACCAGTTTCGAATCCTTATAAGTCATGTCGGTAAGTTTTCCCCCTTTTATTTCCTTAACCTTTTCCAAGAATCCAACGAAAAAAAGGTGTAGAAAAGACACAAACTTCAAGCTTCTTTTGCAAGTTTTTTTGGGTTGTTTTTGTTGTGCGTTTTGTAATGATGTCAATCCCCAATTAGGAAATGCATTGGGATATGTTCGCATGTTGCGTTCAGGTAGTTTGCATTATTATGCTGCTGCTGGCAGCATCGTTCCGGACTTATCAGCGCTTTCCCAGCACGTTGAGAGCTCAGCATCCGAAGGACAACATTGGACACGTTTTTGTCAAGAGGACGAACTCGATGAAGAAGTTTCGGGGGCTGCCCAAGCCTTGGACCAGGTTTTGTCCAAGTTAGCTTCGAGTTTGGCTGAAGGTTCCGACTATTTTGCGGTAAGTTAGAGCACTAAGTACTACAAAGTACTAAGCTATTTAGTTTGGCTGTGGGATTTGTGGGTTTTTCGGGTTTTACTACACTGTTTGGGTCAGGACACCTTAATGAGAGCAATTGAAATCTGAAATGACCTTGCGTGCGGTCGTATATATACAGGTGCTGATGGACGTGTTTGTCCGCTTTTTCCGAGATCCCCAGCAAAGCCACATGAAGACTTTCTTTGCCATTGTTCCGCCTTTATGCGTCAATTATGTGGAACACATGGTAGCTGCCAAAGACAGACTGCAAAAGAAACACAAGCAAGCTGCTGCATTCACAGATGACGGGTTCGCTGTAGGTAAAAAGATCGCCTTTTGCTATTTCATGTTTATTATTTATTCTGCTCCTTACTTCTTAATTATTCTAAGATCGTCCTGCAAGATGTCAAGTAGGAAGTTGGGGCGAAAGCCTGCTAACTTTTAGCTTGAAGTGAAGCTTTTTGTGTATTCTCTAGGCGTAGCATACATCTTATCGTTGTTGGATCAACACCGTGAGTTTGATTCCTTGCATTGGTTCGCATCGGTCCGTCACAAGTTCCAAGAAGAGCGGGAGTTGGCTGAGCGGAATAAAACTTCCAGTTCTACGGGTCATAATCACAGTCAGACTGCTGGAGACCAGGAAAAGTTTGAGCAGACTTTGAGTCTCACCTTACGAAGGCTTCATACTTATCAACAGGTAATACACGGAATAAAAGAACCCTTTTTTTTTGTTAATTCAAGCGTTGTTTAAATCTAATCTAATGGTTTGGGTTTTTTGTGGGGGTTTTTAGGAGTTTGATTTGCTCTTTTACAACCTGAGTAGCGCACGCATCTTTTTCCAAAACAAGCTTGTGAAGGACGACAAGGCCGTTGTAGTAATAGGAGCTGCGGGCTTGAAACCTGACTTGAAAGCTACCATGTAAACAAATAAAAAGGGAATAATGTTGCGGTAAAAGTCCTTGTCTCTCCCCTTACCTTTTTGCCGTGATGAGATAAGGTTTTTATTCACTGTTCATTTACACTTGTACTGTACAAGAAGGGATTTGGGAAGAGAGTATAAGTCAATATACAAACAAACTTGCGAGTTGAACTGTGAAGGTTGAAAGGTTAAGATAATATTGGGGTCTATCACACATTACATGTTACACGGTCTTGAAGCAACACGTTAGTAATTCTTGTGTACAGTAACGAAACTACATTGCTATATGGACTTTGCATTTCGACCAATCACATTGCTTGTCTGTCATTTGAAGTGTACTGCTACGCGAAAGTACAGTGCTGTGTACTGCTACGCTCGTGTTGATATCTCACCACGATATCCTTTCTAAATTCCCCAGTCAATTAGTGGAGCCTATCATTCAATTAGATAACCTGCTCATGGAATTTCCCTAGCTAGAAATAACAGGATTAGTCTAAACATCGGAAAAGCAATCTCATGGGTCAATTTGCAAAGTGCGTGTAGCGATCAACAGTTTCGTTACTGTACATCGTTACCCTAGCGAGTACTTCTAGAAGCTTTATCCTGGTTGAGATCCATACAAAATTTACAAACCTCTGTAAATCATTTATCAAGTTTTTGTTTTCACATGCACAAGTTAACAGGGAGGCATTTTAGGGAAGCAAAAGGGGACTTTTAGGCTAAAATTAGGGACCGTTAGACAAAAACTTCTCCGTCTGAGGGTTCCGAGCCCTGAATTCCTGAATCATATGAACTCTGTCGTCGATGAGTAACGGTAACGCCCCCTACCATTAGCTTATTCGTTTCGTCTTCGCTTGACGTGGGCGAAGCTGTCGACCATGTGGGTGAGCCGGGTGGTAGTGATGGGCTGTTACCACGCATAAAGGTTGATGGATAGCGCAGAACTCGGTTCCGTGATTTAGGCGGATAGGAAATCTTCTGTCGCGTCAAACGAACGTTTTCATCATCTTGAGAACGTTGGGCATTCTGAAACAAAAAAAAACACAAATGAACCATTCGTTAACCATTAGTAAACGAGCTCTATGGATGACTTTCTCATATGGTTTTCATTTTTTGGCTTTTATTGGCTTTAGGTCTTTGTCCTTCTCACATTCTCAGAAATGTGTTCTCAGAAAGGAAATGGAGAATCATTTATGAAGGATCAAGAAGCCAAGTTGGGATGTCGAATAACCTTTCTTTTATTAGGAAATAGAGAGAGTGTGTCATGTTACTACGATTAGGAAGAGAGATTGTCCGCTTCCTCAAACTTTTTTCTTTCTGGGTTATATTTTTAAACCATCAATGCCTTGATTATGCGGAAAAAAGGTGTCGCCGTTAAGACTGGAATAGAGCAGTATTGCCACACTTTCTCTTCGCTGGCCTATAACTTGTTGCTGCTGCTGCGCAAAAAAGTTCCCTATAATAGCTGCCCTTTGGATGTTGGAAAAGTTTCACTTTCAACTTCAGCATCGTCGTCGCCAGGCATCTCGCCCATAAACTCTCACAAAAAAGTTTTTTTCTCAGAGAAAAGAATGCTATAAACACATTACTTAAGTGTTCGACTTTCACGAGCATCCTGAACAGCCTCCCATGGCTCCCCTGCGTCTTAGCGCATTTCATATCTTATCTAAAACCCGTATCCCTTATAGGTTGGCGCCAATCTGTCGTTTTCTAGGAAGGAAAGCGTTTTCCTATTTCCTATGACATAAGCCATTTTTTTTGGGAATCTTTCAAAATACTATGCTACTCACTTTCCCTGGGAAGGACATGGACAATACGTTTACATTTGCATTCTTTTATACCTGGAGAAGTTGTTTTCGTCGTGCAGGGCGTACGGGCACGATGGAAGGTCTTTCATCATCGTCCAGGGAAAGGGATGACACACTCGGCCAGGGTGATGGCGATGGCGAATCTTCGTCTTCATCTTCATCGGTAGCTTCGCGTAATGCTGTTATGGACGCATGAAGCGACAGGAGCTGACGGAACAGGGCGTCGTCTTGCTGAACCAGTGAAGCCTGCGAAAACACGGAACAGTAGCAATGAAAGGGAAGAAAAGTTAAACTTTTTTTTTAATCTCCGAAATCAAGTGGGTTGCTTGGAAGGGTACCAAATTCCGAATCTGCTTTGGCAATCAGTGCCACGCGACAGGTTTTACTCGGCGACCTGTGAAATGTGGACTTAGCTGTGAACGTTCGCTCAACTTTTCAAAATTTTCTCCTCCGCGTCCGGTCTCGTGTTTTTCCCAAAAGTGCCTTTGATCGACCGTTTTTGTAGCGTGAAAGCGATACCGTTATTTTAGACAAACAATTCCTCGAACTGATTTACATTTTACTTGAAAGAAAGTTTCGGTATTTTAAGGATCTACGGAAGGTAAAACCAACAGATTATCCGGTTTCAGAATAGATAAAACTGAGATAAAACTGACACTATGTCATATTCATGGTCATATTGATGCAAAAGGTTCTGCGGAAAGACAATGACAAACGGGTGTCATTCGAGTTGAAAATTGGTACTGTTGTTGGATTGCGTTAGGTTAGCTTAGGGTAGGTTAGGTTAGGTTAGATTAGGCTAGGTTAGATTAGGTAGCTTAGGCTAGGTTAGATTAGGTAGCTTAGGTTAGGTTAACGATTCTCATTGATGTTGATGAGAATCGTTAAAACTTTTGCTTTCTTTCACTCCATTAGCAGAAAAAAGAAAAATGCATTGTTCAAATATGACACTGTAGTGTCTTACTTTTAATAACTCCATTGGCAGAAAAAAGAAAAATTCATTGTTCAAATATGACACCGTAGTGTCACTGTGACAGCGGGATACGTTTAATACGCTTATCACTAAATCCGGAGAACATGTTGGGCAAAACAGCTCTTTAATCTTGCTTCTACGAATCTCAGATATTCAGGTAAACAAGGAATTTCTATCTTAAGAATGTTGCTGACTTCCAAGTTACGTGGGAAACGACCTAGACCCCAAATGCACTCAAAAATGCCACAAGAATCTCGAAAGTTCGTTGTCTTTTAGATAGTTATGCTGTTCGTGGCTCCAAACAGCTGTTTATAGTCCCTTCCAAAAGAGTTGCACGGAATGCAGATGACCAAGTTTGTTTTTCAAGGCTAACTTGAAACATGCTTGATAATGAGCAGTTGCTTAATATGCAAGCGTTAAGCTTGAAAGGTTACCCATGTAAGGTGAATTGGGTTATGGTGAGAAACTGAAAGGGAAAGTGTACCGTTCGTTCAGTTGGGATCATTATGCATGAGCGACAAATCTGTGAGAACAAGGGATCGTTTCTCAGCTCATCTTTTGCTTCTGACAGCAGTCCCAAAGACGAAAAGAACAAAAAAGAAAAAAGCGAACGCTGTTCTCACGAGCTTTTTCGTGCTGTTGTAAAGAGATGAGATAAAAACTCGGGCATCACGTTAGTAGCGCAGCAAACGTTCGACAGTATATAGGCTAACCGCTAACGTCTGCGGTTCAATGTAGGCCGCCGGGTAAGAAGCAGCTTGTCTGGCTGGTATTAATTGGAACCTCCAAAACGAGTTGTTACGTTGCATATATACTCGTTTGTTGTTGGTTTGTTCCAAGATTTCGTGTACTTGTTGACCTCCCTATTCCCTATGCAATATGAATTTGAATACAGTAGACGTGACTTGGCGCTTTGGGATTTGCTTTTACGGATTTTTTTTTTTAATTTAAAGTGACAAAGAAGATGCGTGAATGCCCCCCAGGTGCGACACTTCGGTAGTAAACAAAAAGGGGCTTGGAGGAGGATGTGCTTTTAAAAGTGGGGCATGTACCTATATTCCACTACTCCATGAGCCAGGGATTTACGGGGCAGGTAGACTATACTCTACGGTCGATCTTTCCAGCTGATTAATGAAAAGGTGAACTTGATGAAAAGCAAACTCATTATTATTCCTGCTAGGCGTTACTGAAGTGCTTTTCGGTCCATTTTGTCAAGAAGCGTTAAATTTTAAAGTAAAGTAAACGTGACCAGCCTATCGTACCTTCTTTGAACGGTACTGTAGGTACGACAAATCCGTTCTTCAATACTTGATTTTTTTTTAAATATGGGCTTGACTTGCCTTGCAGTTTTTTTTTTTTTTTTTCATTACCAAAGTTGGTGAAGTTAACAATGGCCGACTCAGCCGTTTGACCTTTATTGTTAGGATGGTCGTGAATGACATCAGTTGGTTTTGTCTGCGGGTTTCCCAGTTTTGGAGCATAATAACTAGATGACGGCAAAAAAGGCACGACATGTATAAGGGTAGGGCCTTCCGTATAATTATGCATGATGGGGCATCGAGCACAATATTTCGGGATTTATTACCGAGCTTAGTACTTCCGCAGTCATCTTTTTGTTACTCGAGTGGGTACTTTTTCTAAAGGTAGGGTATAAATATATAAATGAGAAAAAAAGAGAGAAGAAAAGGCTTCTTCAAGGGAAGGTCCTCTAGTATACCCAAACCCCCAAACCAGAGAACATCAACGAAAAACCGGTTTTCTTTGTAAAGTTATCTTGGTGCCCTCAAGACCGATTTCTGCGGACTAACTACAGCGTAAAGGGGTCACAAGGACTCTTCTTTGGAAAAAAGAATCAACACCCTGCTGTCCTCCGCTTATGGTCAGTTGACCCGTGAACTAATTGCAGTAGTAAGATTCCCCCCTTCTTTCAAAGTTGCACCTGCATCGTGTCATTACCAAGACGTGACAACGAGCATGACACACTTATAGCATAGTTTCTCATCACCCGATTTGAGGACGCTTCCCCAATTGGAAACTGATTTGATTCCGAGATTTAGCTGCTTTGTTTCCACGTTCCATTTTCAGGCTTTTAAAAGCGAGGTTTTAAGAGCTAAAATCAATTTCGCGTCACGTCATATCCTTTCTTGAAAATTCTAAACATTTTGAAAAATCTTGATTTTTTTACATTTTTGGATCCGTACCAAGTGGCAAGGAACAAGCCAAACCGAATTAGTAAGATTGAACAGTAAGCACAAAAAAACATGAAGCGTGGGCAGCAGGATTAGATTGCCAATGCTGTTCATGATAAAAATTCGTATACTGTACGAATACTGCGCGAAAGACCGGTTTCTTTGGGTTAATTTCGCATCCGCACTCAATTCGCGTTTCCGCGGCCTCGTGCTGGATAACGGTACCACGAGGACAAGAGGGACAAGGCAAGTCGTTGTGTTGGGGCTTGTTCGCAGGAAAGCTTTTCCCTATGGTTTATACTATTCTCATTTTAGTAAAAACGCAAAAAAAAGGCAGCATGAAGGTTTCTGAGAAGGACGTGGTTAGTGAGGCTCTTGGGAAACACTGATGTGGTTCATTATGGAGAAAGTTAGATTAAGATTTAGTTTTTTTACAGTACAGCACTCGGAAACGTCACAGTACTGCCTTTTGTTCTCGTTTGATGGTCATCGAGGACACTGAATTTCCTTCATCAGATCTGGCCATAGGTTAAAGTTGAGCTCTCTGCAAAAGAAAAGATCAAAAGCAAACGGGAGAAAGCACAGATGACGAAATGTCCTTTCCCTTAGTGAGTTGTTGTGTTGAGTGGAGTACGTACTCTTTTTGACATTCCTGAATAGAATGCATGACTCGAATTCTACCCTTTTGTTGACTCGTTGTTATTGTTTCGTTTTTCTACAGGACAAAAATTACCTAAAAAAGAATAAGGGAAATCTCTAGTAAAGCGCTCGATTCAACGGAGAAGAAAGGGGCAACCAGGGAGGGAAAAAATGCTATAGAAAGCATTCCACTACGCAACCATAACAATGCAACTGATGCCGTAGTAATGCCCACTATGTAAAAACCCTGGGAACGTCACGTGATGCGCGGAAATGGCATTTGCCAGGATTTTCCGCATGTCCGCGTATGTTCGGTGAAAGAAAGCGCCTAAGAATTACGTGGTTGAAATTGGGTGAAAAAATTCATAGTTGCGCACAGCACAACGTGTTCCATGTTTCATAGTTGGCGCACAGCACAACATTCCAAGTTTCATTGTTTGCCATGCCCACACAATGCTGCAAAGTGACCCTTATTTTGATGGTACAAGAGGTACACAAGTTCTTATTGATTTCCAATACTTATTAACAACGTTTCACTAGTAAATAAGAACCTAACGATGATCCTGTTGTCCTTGACGATTAAACGAAGAACATGCAATGGGCGGGAATACATTTTAAACGCATTACTTCTTTAATATCCTTTTACCTCTATTGTCGTTATAGGTACAGTAATTACATTAATTACCTTTGGTTGCATGTTTTGGAAGTATTTGGAAGTATTTATAGTACAGTACAATTACTTAAGATATTGTACTCACAATTTCTTGGCGCAGTACGCCGAGTTTACGGTTGAGTTGCGACTCTTTGTCGTCAGGGTGATGGTACACGGGATTGGATTGCTTTGTCGTCCACAAGTCCAACGACTCACGCCGTTTCTCGAAAAATTCCTTACACGCGTAAGGTAGCACATCATCAGGGTCCTCGAAAGAATCCCAACAAGCTGAGTCAGTGCTGGTATTACTCCAGGATGATTCACCTGCAGTCGCAATCTTCAGCGTAAGCGTATGATGCTGACCATGAGTGGGCACAATGGTTTGCTCCGAGTTATTAATATTCACGATAGTTTTCGCCGATCCTGACTCGTAAATCACATGTTCGTGCTCACTTCCAATTCCATTACCGCTAACAGCATACACTGTAATTCCATCGTCACTTCCCCTGGCAATAATCGTCGTTTTGGCGCAACTCGGCTCCATGTTCACATCCATGACATACCGATTTTTCCCAACTTACTCCCACAGAAAACTTTCTTCCAGTTATGTACGTTAAAACTTCCTCTTCACATTATACTTGCGTGTCTAAATGAAACAGCACGTGGTGTAAGAGGCGTAGAGAAGTAGAACGAACGTTGGATACGTCTGACTCTTCTGAGAGAGTTGACTTGACTGAGAAAAAGGACTGTGGGGAAGGCAAATACTCTTAACTTGCATACCTGTGGATGCGTATGTGTTACCTGTTGGGTGTCCCGAGGTGCTTTTTTACCTTTTCCCCTTACCTTTTCTTTAGGTTCTTGTTTGTGTTTTTGCTCAGTTAAAAGCACCCACTGCCGAGATACAAGTATCTTGTGGTTTGAAGTAAAAAGGACTGCTGTGGTGAATATGGCTGTGATGCTCTACTACCATTATTGTTGGGATGCACTCCGATAACTAGTCATGGTCAAGGAACAATAGCAGTATACCCACTCTTTTACACCACTTGGCACATTTCCTTTTGTCAAGTCAACTTACAGCACACTCAACCACTTCGACTCGATAGCTGGGCCTTCTTTTGGACTGCTCCAAGAGTTCCCAAGTCGCCACCGAGGACTTTCGTCACGGTTATTAGACGCCGCAAAAGTTTCCTAATTGGCTTACGGGGCTTTTCTTCATAGAGAGAGAAAAAATATCGTGGAACTAAAAAGGTGTCGCGCCAAAAGAAACGGTAAAAAATGAAAGGAAAGCTGTTAAACTAGAGCGATATAAACCTACGATTGACTTATTAGAGCCAGCCAAGGCAACCAGCCCAAAAATGTTCGATTCTTTGCGCTTTTCCGTTCACCCGTTTAATAACAAGGAAGGAAGAAGGAATATAACTTCTGAACCTTATAGAAAGGGTAACGCCCCCATGATTAGTACACGTACTGTACGTCGCCGTTTCGGATCATATAGTTCTTTACACGAGGTATGGCCTTGCCAGTATCAGTTAAACTGCCAACTAAAATAACTGAGTTCCCCCGTCATTGGGGGAACTCGGTGTGTGGTTCCTGTTTATGGTGGTTGATTTTTTTAGCACCATGCACCTGCTTCTTCAATAATTGGATCCTCGGAAAAGCTTGAAATTAGTTTTGCAAGACTTGATTTTCTTGGTAATTTATTTTTTTATTTTTTGGCAGCAGCAGCGAAATTTTTTGGTCTAGTTTTGTTTTCATCGGTATACTAATACATTGCAAGTGGGGAGGATTCAGAAATTTTCATGGAATGGAGTTCAACTAAGTGAAATTTTCAATGAAATTGAATAAATTTCATCAAGTGAATATTTCAAATGATATCCAAACTAGTTGCTATGAATCACTACCGTTTCCGAGTTCTCCGGCGACGTTATAACCAGTAAAGGCGGATCGGGGGATGAGAGAGATGATGCACGAGCCTGCTTTACAAAGCTAGAGGCCGAAGCAAAAGCTACATCCACATTAAATGTTTCGCTAGGAGACTGCAAAGGCGTATGAAAAGCTTCCACAGGTTTGCTGCTGGGACGCGGGTGATAAGGCAACTCATGATCTACCTAGACCTTAGATCTGTCAATTACGAAAGTCTTGTACCGGTACGTTATTTTTTAAAGAATATTCTTTGGCTGTACCTGATAAGGAACTTCTCCATTACTGCTTGGCACCATATCCTGAAGCAACAATGAAGTTAGCGAAACTACAGGCGTACTATAGGAAGAAGCAATAGATGGAGGATAAGCTGCACTAGGTGGCGCCACTGCTATTGTTATTGCTGCTGCTGATGTCGTCGACTTCAATTGTCCATTTTTCTTCGAAACGTTATTCTGGGCTCCATGTCCGTCGATGCTAAAGCGAAGAAAAGCGTTAGTTTTCCAAGGCCTTTGTGTACGATAAAAATCAAAATGCATTCATTGTTGGGTGAAAGAAAAGTGGAGTTTTAACAAGGGTTTTCCGTGAGCTACCGCAGTAATTTGTAAGATGTCTATAGCTTTCTAATATAGTTTGCCTAAGAGACTAGAGGATATTAGGAAAAGCAGCCAGGCCGGGCAGTTAATGAAATTGCGTGAAAAGCCAGCAAGAAAATTGGGTGAAAAGTAGGGATTAAGTACCCGTTCTTTTGAGTTTAATGGTAGCAAATGAACCAGTCATCCTCTGAATAGTATCTGGTACTGTGTGGTTGTGAAATTTTTAATACAGAATTTTAGCTTTTATAAGAAAGATTATAGTTTCGTAAAAGTAAAGTGTTTATGTTTACTTTTTGAGCTCGTTTTTTTTTAGTTACCTGGCCTCCGTACAGATGGATTCTAAAGATCCGTCCGATTCGCCTGCCAACTCTAGCAAAGTTTCCGAGCGTGATCTTCGGCGTTCACTATTTCAAGATGATTGAATGATAAAACGTGCACAAGGGCATTTATAATAGGATGAACCTTGTTGAATAGGAGCGGACTTGCTCCAGTAGAGTGGTGGAAGCTAGCGACAGTTTGGGATAGAAGAAGTTCTGGAAAGAAGAAGAAAAACGGATTAAAAGCGTGTTTGCTTTTTCTTTCTCTGCCACTTTTCTTTTTCATTTTATTTTTATTTCTTCGCCTTGGCTCTTCTAAAGTCGTTAAAAGAATGAAGAGTGTTACTATTGTCAAGGGTTTTCTGCCCATTTTTTATTTCTTTTCAGTTTTGTTCGTTTTGCAGTTTGACTTTCCAGGACTGGCAAGTATGGAATAGACAAAAAACGGGAGAGAAAAGAAGTCTAGAAGGTAACGTACCTTGATTGACGGACAACGCATTTCACGAAGATCGATATTTCGGAAAAAATCGAGCAAAGTGAGCGTTTTTATAGACGGAAACCTTCCGCTAGGGTGGTTGAAAATGAAGTCCAGTACGTCCAACACCTGTTACGTTTTCCATGTACATGTTTGAATGAAAATGTCTTCTTTTGTGTGGATTAATTTTTTTCTATTTTATTTTTGAAGGTGCACTGGAGCATGGAACTCACCTGTGGGTAGTTCTTGAGATCTTCCATGTGACGTTGAGAAGGCCTGGGCGTGTACAACTCGTAGCCAGCACACATCTCAAACAGGACGTGCCCTTTAATAAAAGAAATGGGTATTGTTAGCAACTCCCTTCAAATCCTCTTATCTTTTCTTTCATTTTTTTAGTGCTTTTCAACGCGATTTTGGTGTTGCCCTTATCTGGGTAAAAGTGGATGCATTTACCAAAGCAAACAGAGTCTAATGCGCCCATATCGCCATCCAACAAGTTCTTGATGATGGGGTAAACGCGGGATGTATAGCCCAACAGCGTATTTTCAAAGCCGGTTAACCTGAGTTTGGCAAGAGTGATAAATCAATATATTTTTATTATTTTTCTGAAAAGGGAAGAAGAAGAAAATAGAAAAAAAAGGAACGATTAAAAAGTCTAACCGCGCCACTCCGTTCTGAATGATGATGTTGCCCGAGTGCAAATGGCCAAACGGCGGAAATCCGCGTTCTTGCAAAAAGAGTAAAGCTTCCAGGATCTGTCTGCCTAAACGCTGGACTTGCAGGAAGGGCAAACCTTCAGATCGTTGCCGGTACTTCTGGCTCCAGTCGTCTTGCCACCGACTCTGCAAAGCATACAAGAAAACCCATCCCAAATAAATAAAAACCAAAATCTAGATAAATAAATGCGTCTGTACATCGTTATTAATTTGTAAAAAAAAAAAAAAAAAAAAAAAAAAAAAAAAAAAAGTTGCGAAAAAAATCTTTTAGGAAAAATAAATTTCGTTTTTGGCATTAGTTTCGGGTTTGTGTATGTTTAAGGACTTACCCTATAGATAAGGTCTTTGAGAGAGCCTTTGCCGTTGAAGGGAAAGACCGTGACGAGTACTGGACGGGCCGCTTCACAAGCTGATCCGTATAATGGAATGCCCGGTAGGAAATCCAGGTCTAGAATGGGATAAATATACGGGTGTTGCAGTGCTGCGAAGAGATCCAAGACTGCGTCCTGAGTATTGGTCGTAAATGCCAACGGGGTGTACCCTGAAGCATTTTGTGGCACTAATGTAAGAAGCCGCTCAGTTTTCAAAACCGTGTCCCGGACCATGAACCACTGCTTGTCAATACGGGAACCTACAATACAGTAAGAAAAAAGGGATGAAAAAGGTGTGGTCTTTTGCCAAGATTTGAAAAGACTCTTAAGCAATTCTCATCGCTTTTTTTCTTTCCTTTTTAGACAAAATAAAAGGTATATGAGCTGTTAAAAGAGGCTGGGATAATTCCAAGAAATTAATCTTGCGAAGAGGACCCTTTTCTTGTGGGAAATGATTCGACTGTGTACATCAGGATGGTCAAATAAAAGTGTAATTAAATTAAATATGAAGCACGTGGTTGCGTGCTAAAGGAATAAGTCTCAAAGCGAGTAGGATATGACATTTTCAGGCAGTTCCTACAATATATCGATCTCTGACATTGTAAGACCGAAAACTCCTCTATCTCGTGCGTATATATCCTTGATCTTTACTCTTCGTTTATTTCCTCGTCTTTTTTCTTTCCTTCATGTTTCCGCTCTGATGAATACATGAAGAGCAGATTCTGCTCCAGCTGACTCGTTAGAGAGCAAAATGGAGATACCACTTCGAACATTATACAGTCTGGGAGTTATTGAGAGTTTTATATCGAATTATATAGACCCCCTCCTTCGCGAGTAAATGAGTAGACTAGTTTGCACAGCTAGAGAACCGATCACAAGAGAGAGAGAGCGGACATGCTTACCAATATCGTGCAGTTGATCGAGCAATGTATATCTGCCCGAGCAGCGAATGTATTGCCGGCATAAACGAGCTGCCATTTCGCGTACATCGCCTGGGGAACGTCGCTCCAACTCCAGATCGAAGTTTTCTTGCCCTTGGACCGTGTTATAATCGCAATTGTTTTTCCTGCAAATAAAGGACGTACACAAATATAGAAAAAGGAGCAGGATACGAATAAGGAAGAATTTTTTTTAAAAAAAAAGACAACCTTATGAGTTGAGAAGACCTAAAACCACGCATGGATAAAAGTACCCACTCATGCTATGTGTGTACTATACAGCATTCATCTGACCTTTAACCAAGCTTGTGTGTCCCCACTCCCCCTTGTTAGCTTTGCAATCCTAAACGGCGGAGCTCCACCTATTGCACAAACTTTACTAGGTAATGTTGTTGGGTGTGCCATGTGGCGTAATAAGTGAACATATACAGGCCGCGTTATACTGCCAAAAAAAGAACAAAAAAGTCCATTGCAAGCTTGGACTAGACACTGAAGCCTTAGAACATGACGCTTGGTAGTTTTGCTTTGTTTCCTTTTCTTTTTCCGTTTCTTATTCTCTTTTCTGTTTCTGTTACGCTATTTCCATGCTAGCTGATCTGATGTGATGGGAAACCAAAGTCTAAGGACTGCAGGTAGCTATGCAACTAACTAATGATACCTATAGCTTCTTGGAAGGTGCGTTCGACGTTCTTTTCATTGGCTTCGGCCTTGTTTGCGTGACCTACATTGATTAATACAATACTGGGGAAGGACCACATTAAAATGGCATGTTTGTGCTTTACGTAAGAAGGGTATAGGAGAGGCGGGGTACCTACGAGGGGCACGCGGGTTAAGCGGGTAGCGGGTGTACGAGGATGGGTCGGCTAAAAGTTTTCGATTTAGTTAATTACCTGCCCGTTAAGGGTAATTGGAGCGAGCGGCTTTTGTGGCAGGAACTGTTTAAGTGAGGGGAATGGTAATGATCTTCAACTCCCAGACAAGCAAAAACTCTGTTAAGTGAGCCTTGATCTTCTGACAAAGCAGAATCACACTTGTGTCGGGTACTATGACTAGACTCGCTGCCGGTTAAGCTGGCTGAATCTGAGCACTTTTTGTTGCTTTGTGACTTCAAAGCGGTGGCTGGGCCAGTTCCTGCTGCTGCGGATGAGTTACACCTTCCCCAGTGATTACATTTCTGGTTGCGGTAGGAATGAGGCAGCGTTTCAGGCGCTTCTAACTCGGTTCGCAGCAATGTTCGTTTGGGTCGAATGCGCCGTGGCCACTTGTCGTAATTAACTTTGGGGTTCATGTAATTAAAACGATCGTGGCCGAGCTCCTCGTCACTTTCGTTACTGGACATTTTTTGTCTCGCCATAAAACGGCGTCTGTACATGTTAAACATGGTTGAATGACTAAAAGTACCCCAGGTAGTACTTTCAAACCCCACTCGTTTTTTTCAGTACGGTAAGGTGATAGAATCACTTGGAATCGCGAAACGATCTTGTTTCGAGCGCGTTAGGAAGAGTCATAACCCTGCACAGTTGGCCTTTATCCCATCACTACCTGCCATCTAATAAAGGGTGAGCTGGCTGTTAGCCCAACTCATCGGAGGGACGCCGACGTCGCAACCCCAATGATAAAAGACATGGGTACCGCATGGGGTTTTCTAGCGTCGGCGCCGCGTGCCTTATTTGGTCTGGAATTAAAGAGGGGACATCTAGAGCAAATCACTTGCAAGAAACGTTACTTCTCCCTCATTGTTCGGTTTAAATTGTATTATTGTTTACATTTTGTATGTGTTTGTTCTGGATATCACAAGCATGCATAATCCGAATTAGCGAAGTTTGTATTGTCTTTCTTGGGAAGAAAAAGTGAGTTACTGTCATAGCTTATTGTTTGCAGTTTTCTTTGGGATAAAACACGCCTGTGGACCACTTCCACGAGTGCTTCGAGGAGCCCAAAAAACTCTTTTGAAAGAGAAGAAGAACAAGGCGATGTTCAGCTTCGCAGTCAATTATTTTTAATTAAAGAGCCGCGCCAAAGAAACTGTGCATGTGATGCTGGGAAATTTCGTGAACACTTGTATTTTGCCTATTTTGTAATTATATTTTCCCTGCACTTTTATTTGGCACCACTTTGGCGTGAACTTTGTATTTTTTTAAAATATTTTATTGCATGTTTATTTTTATTATGGGTTATTTGCATACTCGAGATTTTCTTGTTCGTTTGGGGAATTGGTATTTCGTGATCTGCGAGGGGATGCTGTATCCTTATCCGTCCCGCATGATGGGGTAATTTAATTAATGGGATAAGCTGTTTACCCCTGCGGGCTTGTAATGGGGGAATGGGAGCAATCCTGGGATTCACTAACCAGTTTTGATGGTGTTAATTACGGGTCTTTAGAAAGAGTGCCAGGTGCAGCTGACAGAAAAACAAAAGCAATGTAAAAGGTGAAATCCTCTTAGCTCGGATTTAAACTTTGTTTTTTGTTATCTTGTTGATGTTTTTTTTTTACCTATTTTTCCGCTGAACGTTCTCGAAGTAATTGTTGGTCACGGTATGGAGTGACATGCAGGAGAAAAAGTTTACCATTGCCTCTAATCCTGTAGTGACGACATTAGTCCAGGCTTGTTGAGGGATTCCGGTACGTTTGTTTTTAGCTCCGTGGTTGGGAGTATTTGGTGAATCTTTGTGGACTTGTTTTTCTCGGCGGTGACAAGCGTTGATCCCCGTCCAAATGTCTTCCGCCGCATCGGTATCCACCGAGGAGGTACACGTGTCTTGTTGTCCAATCATGGTTGAACCTGGATGGCTACCAGTAGCGCCATGCAGCAACGTAGAACGTTCTTTGGATTTGGATTTGCGGATTGAGGCAGGCTTTATGGCACTGTTTGCTGATGGTTCGGCAACTACTGCGGATGCAATTAGACTACTGCGCCGGTGTTTTGACCGCGAACGACGTTTAAATTTGGGTTTGTTCGAGAGCAGAGAGTGGCCAAAGCCGTAGCGATCATGACCTGTCACTTCCATTTTGTAACTTGATACACGCTTTTCACCTCTGGGAACATACATGTTAAACATGGTTAAAGCAAATTAATTGCTTGCCAACAAACCCACATCCCACTTTGACTTTCTGGGGATTGTGAGTCAAACTGTTAATTCTAAAGGATGGTGCTGCCACTTGCACTGAATCAAATTACTGCCTATAACAGTGCAGCAGAGTTAGTTTCGATGTCGTGGAACGTCGACGCCGGAATATGCTCATGCACAACCCAGCAATGGCACGCGACAAACGGACTATAAAGCCCGAGCAACTCGCTTCACAAGAAGCGCCAAAGCAAAGAAGGAAGGAAGTCGAGCACTTTTCAAAGGGTTTCTTGCCTCATGTATCTGTTTGTACCTTTAGGACGTACGTCATTCCTTATTTGCATAATTTATAAAGGTTTTGCCTTGGCATGCTGCGCTTTTGTGGTGGAACTGTCGCGCTATGGCAACCAAGGCAGGATCTATGAATGCCAAAGCAAACACACCACTTAGCTTTTTCTGGGCGGTGGACACTCGGCTATAGGTTTTTCTGCCAAGCGTTGTGGTATTGAAGAAAGGCTTCCCCGTAGATCGACGGCGAGAATGGCCTTTTTTCTCTTTAATTGCAATTTTTATTCACGGAACATTGCCTGATTGTGCACGTATAGACTGGCTCGAGAAGTCCCTGTGAAGATTTTGGCGAACTACCAAAAATATAGTTCGCAAGGTTCTTCTTAGCTGCGGATAAGGAAACGGTGTTGCCGAACCGGGACGGAGACATGCCAGCCAAAGTCATTCGGTATGGGTATGGCTTCGATTTTCAATATCCGGGTATTCTTCTTTTTTAGACAATTGCTGTCGCATGCTATTGCTTCAATACCGCATACAAGATTAAAGGCAGTTAAGTCAGGATGTTTGAGGTTATGTGTTCAATTTGTTTAGATGCGATGAGATAAAGCAACACAGTTTGCCATAAGGTCTGACCGCTCACAAATAAACGTGCAAATTATTCTAGTATGTATTCAAACTATACCTTCAGTATTATACGTTGCTCATAGTAATATTCTAGCTTTTCTTTTCTTCATTATTTTCTGTGTTGTGGGAGGAATATATTTGTTTTCGCTTTTAAAAACAAAATCGATTGAAGCGCTCAAGCGCTAGATTAGCTAACAAATAAATAAATGAATGAAATAAACAAATAAATGTCTAAACTGTGTCTTTAATACTATATGTTGATCATACATTGCAGTGTCATAGTAATATTATAGAAGCTTTTATTCATTATTGTCTGTATTGTGGAACGGCATGATTTTTAGTCGCTTTTGAAAGTGTAAAATCGATCGAAGCGCTCAAGCGGTAGATTAGCTAACTTAAGCTCGATGTGGTGGGCGGGCCAGCGGGCAGTGCTTAGTCCATGTCGGTCTGACAAGTGGCAAAACAAAAAGAAGACGTTATCAACGGCTGCTAATTTACCGGCAAGTGTGGTTTCCGTACTGCAGAGTCATTACGCAAGTATTTCCAATAAATAATATGCGTCAAAAGCTTGGGTATATATCTCTAACCTTACCATTTATTTTGTCTAACTACTCTACTAAAAACGAATATAAGATATACGAATCTTCCAAAAAGCAAATGTGCTACAATAAAGTACAATGAATAACTTCTTCGCAGCGTGCAAAATGTACTCCTATTGTATTAGAATATATTAAAATAAATCCAATTAACGTTAATAGCTCTCCTCTAATTTCTTATTTTTTGTACAATTTTAGAAAGATGACAGCCCGCAATAAGACCAAAAGTGCAGCAAATGCCACGGTGGAACAAGCAACCCTGACTGTAAATGAACGCATATTGAGGGAATGCCACAAACTATATATAGACCCAGACCAAGGCAAGTATACCGTCACCATTCCTCGTAATCTTATTTCCTTCCTTCCGTACATGCACTTGACTAGATTTAGATTTTCCCTCCATTTCCTTCATTTCGAAGTTCTTGTAAATCATATTAATTTATTTTTATTAATTCTTGCAGGTTTGGTTCGCATTGCCCAGGAATTGGGTTTGACGTTATTGGCCCCGCGGAAGAAAATCACCGTTTTGCTTATTGGCAATCACTCGGCGGGCAAATCAACCTTCATTAATTGGTACATTGAAGAGCATGTACAGCGGACTGGCGTTGCCATTGAAACGCAGGGCTTTACCTTCGTCACCAGTGGCCGGAAACGTGAATCTCTCACGGTATGATAAAAAGACAGGAAATATATGGTGGGATCTGATATCTCTTATTTTATATTATAGGGCAATGCGACGCTTCATCTGTATCCACACTTCAGGCCACTCCAAGATATCCCTGGTAAGTGCCCCCCATCCCCCCCGTTGCTTCCCTTAAACTGCCAGTGACTCATAGTCATAACTATTTGGGTAGAACGCGTTTGACAAACGCGCTACCAAGCCTTTTCTTTTTCGATGAAGCCCTCTTTACAGATGTTGTGTGCACTCTTAAGAGTTTGTCTATCGTTACTAGGGTTAGGGGAGCCTGTGTGTGTGTTCATGGGAGTCTTCTTACTCACGGTCGCTTGGCGGGGCGAGATAATCTGTTTTTATCTAAGCTGAAAACTGAGACGGCTCGAAGGTTCATGAGTTTGGCATATTTGAAGGCATGACCACGACTGGGGTGTGTGGTGTCCGACGATACGATAAAATGGGGACGGAATAGGACTAAAGCATGTGTCTTGGAAAGATAACGGAATTTATTTCATTTTTAAAATTTTTCTTTTTCATTTTTCACGATATGAAGTGACACAAAGTGATTTTACCAGGATAGACTGAGACGATTTTAGAAGAAAAAATGTCTCGCCTTAATGTACTGGCGAACGTTTTTGATTTTGGAGGATCTTGTACGCCACCACTTCCTTCGGTAGTGGTTAAAAACTGAAGCAATCCACATCCAGGATGTGTCGCTGCTGAGGAAAGTTATGCCGGATGCTGATAGAGCTGGCCCGAAAGAAAATGTTTGACAGTAGCCACAGTTTCCGTTCTCCTATGGACCTCTTTAAAATTTTTCCGCTAAGCGTGCGCCTTTATAGGCGGCGTTGGGTAGTTAAAGGCGTTCATTTGCAAATGGATCCACGCCGAGAAAACAACATGTTGGTGTGTTCAAGAGTAAACGTACAGTACTTTGGCCCGGTCGGCAGCTCAGTTTTCCCATTTCCATGAAGTTAGTTTCTGATTATCATATTTTTTTTTTTTATTTTTTTTTAGTTTAGTTTTGACAAAAAGTGAAGCGTAACATCTATGGGGAGTCGTTGGGACAGTCCTTTTCCGGGCACTAGCTTCTGATATCGAAAGAGCTGCCCAGTGAAGGGCTTTCTCGTGGCTTTAACTTTTCCGCACACAAAATCTTCCTCCACAGTGCTCATTTTCCATGGATCCATGCATTTTTGGCTCGAGTGTGGTATCTGGGTTTTAATGGTATTTTTTGAACTCGTTTTAGGTGTGGTTGATTATTTGGCCACGGAGATTTCTACCTCAAAGCAGAAGAAATTCAGTCTGGTGACGTTCGTGGATACGCCTGGCTTGGTCGATGGGGACATGAAGTATCCTTTTGATGTCAACGAAGCCATTTTATGGCTGGGAACGTTGGCAGATCTCATCTTCGTCTTCTTTGATCCTATCGGCCAAGCTTTATGCAAGCGAACGTTGAATTTAGTCGAACAGCTGAACGTTCAACACCCTGAGCGTCTCCGTTTCTATCTGTCCAAAGCGGACGAAGCTGGGCATGAAGGAGACAGACAGAGGTAACGCGAAAAACAATTTTCTTTTTTTCCTTTTTTTTTGCAGGAAGCTTCATTACAAATATTTTCCATTAGGGTGATGATGCAAATCGTGCAGGAATTATGCAAACGACCTGGTTTGAACAAAACGGGCTTTGATATGCCCACAATTTACGTCCCGAATCCTAACAAGGTAAAGAAAACATAAAAGCTGGATGTTTTTCTTGGAAAACGGCAAGAATTTTAATGGATTTGGAGGGGGTTTTAATTAGACTGTGCGCTGCGTGAACCAGATCGAAGAAGTTTGTACTGATGTGGAGAAAACAATCAATCAAACCATTCAGAACACGCTAAATACATTGGAGAAAGACTGCGAGCGCATATCCGAGTTGGTTGACAAACGTCTAGAACAAGACAATCAAGCTAGAGCGCACAATGTCAAAGCATCGGGAAAAGGCGTTTTGTTTTGCTTATTGGGCTTCGTCGTGCCTACAATGCTCCTTCTAAACTTTCTAGCGGCCAATGTGTCTCAGGAATTGCTCAATTCCCTGTTAGGAAGCCGTGGAACGGAAGTACTGGCTCTTTATCTCGTAAGTTGTGGTTTTTGTTCCAAGTGTTTTTATCCTGTTCGTAATTTTAGAACGTTTTTTATCCTTATTTTATTATTTATTAGTCTCCGATTCGTCGATTATGGGACGTTCTTCCAGCCGACTATCATCTCACCGGTTTAATCGCGTTATTCGTAATGTCCCTGGTTTTGATACTTTTGGCGCGCTGGTCGTCGCGTTTACAAACCACGCTGAACCGTAGCCAGCGTCGCCGCCTGGCGGAGAATCGGGAGTTTGTCCAGAAAACCGTCAAAGCTCAAAAAGTAAAATCAACTTTAAAAATATGAAATAATTACTAATTTTTATTATTTATTTATATAGCAATCGTTGTACCAAGAGTATCTGCAGCAGAGTGTCGCTGAGCATGACCTTTAATCCCCGGCATTAAAACGTAGCCTGTGCGAGTTTCCCCGTGTTACGGTACCAGCAGCACCTTATACCATTGATCAACTTTGCAAATTAACTCTTTAGACCATTTTCCCGCCTATTGTGGAACGACATGCAGTGATATTCAATGTACTCCCCATTATTTTTAGTTCTCCCTGCGTTTTTTTGTTGCATGCGGAAGGAAAGAACGGGGCAGTGCATTTTGTTTAGTAAAGAAAATACAGCTCACAGTGCCTTGACGAATTTTGTTTATAAGGTTTATAATTACAATCTCAATAAGTTAGAGATTGTAATCTAACGTTGATTTTTGTTTACGAGCGCGAGCGCGAAATAACTGTAATAGCAAGGGAAACGCGGTTACGTTATATAAGGACTAAATATGTATTCTGAGCTATGAATTTTGTTCAGGAGATATTGCTTTAGATGCTCTTTCTTTTACAGCAGCATCGTAATCCTTGGGAGGAACGAATTCTTTCAGGGAAAAGATACCGAGACTGGAGGAGTTATTCTTATGTAAGGCAGCTCGGTCAAGATCTTCTTCGTATAATAAGGGTCTTATTGGTTTCGCTGCAACTTTCCGGGCAAAAGTAGGTTCATATTTAGGAGGGAAACTCTTGTACACGTCGTACCACAACGGTTTGTCTTCAGATTTCATGGCACCCGATTTCAGGAGACCGGTTACTCTGATGTACAAGAAAAATAACGAATTAATTACTAGTTGTATAATGTGTAGTAAGACAGACATGAAACCTACCTGGAAAATATTGTTCCTATTCTCTGCAGACGACTGGACGCCATTTGATTTTCTTATTCGTCTTCTAATGGTTACTTTTACACGAAATGAAACGGAAAACGAATGCACACACTTAGTCTTAAGTTATAGCCAAAAGGATGTTTTGCTGTTAAAAATTGTATCCTTAGATTCCTTACAAAGCAGGATAACCGATACTAGCGTCCTTAGTACGAAATGTCGCTAACTACTGAACGTCTTTTGGAGGATGTTTGGAGGATAAAAGTCTTACTTTTCGACGCCGGTGTCGCATTTAGTATGGTAGAATTGTACTTCTACGTGGGAATTCCTATCCTTTGTTGCTTTGATCTTTGAATTTTGTTTCGCTTCACGTGATACTCGAATACAACACGTGTGTTATCAATACAAGAATCCAAGCTGGAAGGCTAAATTTGCATACATACGTTGTAATTTTTATTTATAGCTGTGCTATGATTTAAAAAAAGCATGGAATGCCCAGATTTTAGATTTCCTTTTACCCCATACCCTGTTCAGCTGAGCTTCATGAAAAGCCTTTTCACGGTGTTGGAAGAGAAGAAACTTGGCATATTTGAGAGCCCTACAGGAACTGTAAGTGGCCTTGCTATAAAAAGTGTTTCCTCATGGCTTATCTACATTTCCGCCAGATTTTATATAAAATTTTCATTAAAAGTAAAGTCCTGCATCATCTAACATAAAACTCTGCATGGCTAAATTAGGCTCTTGAAAATAAGAATAAGCGAGTTAAACTGATTAAATTTAGGGTTATACGGTGTGTTACAAATAATCTTTGCATTATTTTGTCACATTAGGGGAAGTCCCTCAGCATTATATGTGGAGCCCTTACATGGTTAAAGCACCACAAGGTAGAACATAAGCTTGGATTAGAAAAGGCGATTACGGAAGCAGAGCAGCAGAGTATTAGTGGGACAGACAGCCAGACTGATTGGTTTACGGCTGCCGCTAAAAAGCACGAATATTCTATGCTTGTTACCACCAAACGCATCGAACTTAAACTGATTTGCGATTTCGAGAACAAGGTTGCGAGTACTTTGACGCGCGCCAAGAACCTCAAAGTACACAACTTCATTTATCAATTTTTTTTTTTTAAAAAAGGTCTTACTTAGAAACGAAGTGTGGATACCCTCGCACGGCGTCGAGCTCCAAGTGCGTTTGGTAGTGCCGCTAAAACTCTTGAAGAAGAAGGCGAAGCGCTTTTATCCATGAAAATCGTCGAAGAAGGAGACGAACATTTGATTGATGATTACCATAGCGACGAAGAGTTTGCTTGCGACAAAAAAGAGGTTTTAGAGGACGAGTACAAAGAACTTCAAGTAATAAGTCAAGATTTTTCACGTCTTAAATGAAATGTTTGCGTTTATTTTTTATTATTTTTGTAGTTTATTTTATTTTTTATGTAGATTATTTACTGCAGTCGAACACATTCCCAGTTATCGCAATTTGTACGCGAAGTACAACGCAGCGCGTTCGCTTCCGAGATTCGTTTGGTGTGCTTAGCATCAAGGGCAGTAATGTGCGTAAACCCCAATGTCAGAAAACTGGGTTCCAACTCGCTTATCAACGATAGGTAAATAAACTTCGCTCAAAATAGGCAAAAAAAAGTGTTTTTTTATTTTTTAAATATTTTTTTGCTCTCATAGGTGTATGGAGCTTCAGAAAACCAAAAGCAAAGCGACCAAAGTTGAAGGGGACACAGTGCAAAAACGCCAGAAGCAGAAGCATACGTCAGGTTGCGAATTCCATAGTAACCAACTCGAGCGAGATTTGCGAGATTTATCGCTCTCGGATGCTCATGATATCGAGGAATTACTCACGATGGCCAAAGAGCGGAAAGCTTGTCCGTATTATGCTGCCCGATTTGCTGTTGACGAAGCTGAAGTAACGCATTCCATCGAAAAAAAAGTTTTGCTTAAAAATACTTTTGCTTTTAAATTCTTAGTTGCTGGTCGTGCCTTATCAAACGTTGCTGCATAAAGCTACTCGTGAAGCATGTGGGATAAGTTTGAAAGACAATGTCGTTATCATTGACGAAGCCCATAACTTACTCGAAACCATTAGCCAAATCCATAGCGCAGTTCTCACCGGCACTCAAGTAACTTTCTTTACTTTATTTTTTTTTATTTTATGCTATTTTGGTATTCAATCTGAACACTCTTTTAGGTGTCTTACACTCATAGTCAGCTTTTGCAGTACTCCGGCAAGTACAAAACGAAACTCAGTGCCAAAAACCTGTTATACGTCAAGCAGCTTCTTTTCGTTTTAAATCTCCTCGCGCGACTTATAAGTACAGATAATTCATAAAAATTACAAAAAACTACGTTCGATTTTATTTTTTTATTTTTAAAAGTAAGTAACAAACCTTCCGTAAATCCTAACGAGAAAAAAGATTCCACGAAGATTTGGCTAGTGGGCAATTTCTTGGTTGAAGCGAGTATTGACAACGTGAATCTCTTCAAACTCATCGAGTTTTGCCGAAAGACGAATCTGCCCCAAAAAGTGAATCTCTCGACGTCTTTTCTGTTAAAAATCCTGTTAAACGCCTGTAATATAACTAGTTATAATGGAATTTCTCTGATTTTATAGTTGTATGGATTTCGTGTGGTACCAAATGCCGAGAAACCAGTTAAAAGCTCAGGAATGTCTTCGTTTTTGGTCGGATTAAAACCAACTACACCTTCTGAACCTCAAGTTGACAAAGTTACGCCAGAATCTACTTCGCCAGAATCTACAACACCTTCACCTATGCAATCGCCCTTGTTTGCCGTGTTGGAGTTTTTGCAATGTATGTTAGCAGGACATGAAGATGGGCGCGTAGTCTGTTACCAGCACGTCTTGCCCAACAAAGCTTACCTTAAATACTTATTGCTCAACCCTGCCTCTCACTTTAAGGATGTTATCCAAGACGCCAGGTGATTATCGATGTGTAGGATATTACAAAGCACTTTATTCTTCTAATAACTCCTTTCACCCCAAAAGCACTTTCTCCAAGGAAAGTCTACAAAAAGAAAATTTGCTACCTATATTTTTCCTATTCTTCTTCAGTTATACACTCTTCTATTATGATAAGATCCGAAGTACATTATTATAAGTTCGTTAAATAATTTCAAATTTGGTATAAGAGCTTTTGCCAAATTACGCTTCTCGCGGCAAGAGTTGGCGAAAACCGTCATTTTGAGTACATTTAAGTTAAGGTAAACAAACAGCAACAAACTGTTTTCCGTGAATAGTTTGGTTTTGCTTACAGCTTTTACAAGTAGCTCAGGTAAACAAACAAAAAGACACAATAAGACACAAAGCAAAACCAATACACGGAAAACAGTTTGTTGTTGTTTGTTTACCTTCACTTAAATGTACTCAAAATGGCGGATTTCGCCAACTCTTGCCGCGAGAAGCGTAATTTGGCAAAAGCTCTATTACTTGGTATTATTTGTTATTATTTTATTTGTAATAAATTCTTTATTCGCTTTAACGTAATTTAATTTCTATATTTTATGTATTGTTTACTTTTATTTAATTTTATTTGTAATATTTGTAGTTTATTTGTATTGACTATAGTATTGTGTATGTTTTTATGAAACGTTTTGGGGCCGATTTTCTTAAAAATTTTCGCTTTCTGGAATCTCTGAAGAGAATACTAGCGTTAAGGACTAATTTTAACATGTGCTTAGTCATTGCGTTTGTCCCAGACAATAAGTCATCTGTTCACTTTTACTTTGCGAGAAGGCTGCCGTCTGTTGTGTAATATTATGTTTGGTTTGTACCATACGGTAGGTCCGTAGTAGTTGCGGGAGGAACGATGCAACCCGTTTCGCAGTTTGAGCATCAGTTATTCGCATTGGCTGGCGCGGCTCCTGAACGAGTAGCACACTTTACGTATGGCCACGTCATTCCGGATAGTCACGTTCTCCCTATAGTGCTAAGCAAGGGACCTTCAGGGAAAACGTTAGATTTCACCTATACTTCCCGGAACGACCCATCTGTGGTATGCTAGCTCATTCTTTAGAGAAACTTTTGACTAATAAATTTTCTAAAAAATAAACAAATTTTCTTAAAAATATCTATATTTTTTTACTTAGATGGACGAAATGGGGCAGGCGTTACTAAACCTGTGCAATATAGTAAAAGGGGGCGTGGTTTGCTTCTTTCCGTCTTACGACTATGAAGAACTTGTCAGTCGCCGCTGGAAAGAGACGAAAGTTTGGGAGAGACTTGAAAAAAGGAAAAAAGTATAAACAAAAAAGGTGTTGCGGCTTCCTATTGACGCTTTTTCGTCGTGACAGATCTTTAGGGAGCCTAAAGAAAGCAGCCAAGTAGAGCAAGTCCTCAAAAAGTATGCCGAATGTATTGAAAGCTGCCGGAAGATAGCCCAAGAATTGAACGGATCTTTACTATTGAGCGTTGTCGGTCAGGCCAATTCTTTACATCCTTTTGTACCTTCTCTTCCTGTTCTAAGACTTTAAAAAAGCAAAAAAATGTTTTCTCAGGAGGAAAAATGAGCGAAGGGATCAACTTTACGGATGATTTGTGTCGCTGTGTTGTCATGATCGGCATGCCTTACCCCAACAAACATTCCGTAGAACTTAAAGAAAAGATGGCTTACCTCAACAAGCATTTGGTTAGCAACAACGAATAATTTTGATGAACAAATCCAAAATATTTATATATTTTTCATTGTTGTCGTTGAACCGCAGACACACGGAGGAACAGAGACTTCGCCTGGGGCAGAGCATTACCAGTCGTTATGCATGAAAGCGGTCAATCAATCCATCGGTCGAGCTATTAGACATCGTAATGATTACGCAACCATCATCCTAGCTGATCATAGATATGGCAAACCGGCGTCCATCAAAGATTTGCCTTCGTGGATCAACAAGCGAATCCATGTCGCTGATAAGTTTGGAGATGTCATTGCCTTGATGCGACAGGTTAAAGTTTTTAATCAAACTAAATAACTAATTTTGAACCCGATTTTTATAGTTCTTTGCGTCCAAGTGACTTTTAGAAGACACCAATGAGTTAGAAGATGGTTTGAAGATTCAGATTATAGTAGTAAAACCGTTCCTATTTTATGATACATTCCGTGTATGCTGTGTTTCTTAATAAAAACTTTTATGAATCACAAGCCTAACCGAGTATAAAGTTTTAACGGTCGACGTGTTGCTCTGCATGTTGGCACTGCTTCGTGCTTGGGTTGTTTTGTCTGGGAATATTGAAATGAAGGGGTTTTAATTGAGGCTCGAAGGGTCGATAGTGACAAGCGGTGAACAATACTTACAATAAGATATTCCAAGGACCGATTGCCAGCCAAGCGAATCCGTATCAAGCAGTACAAGGTCTGTAGCAACCCCCACCCTCGTAATCGGCAATATATAAGCCCGACATTTAGCCACTAACAGTATCAGTCACTTGACAAGTTCACTTCCAATCCAATCATGTACAAGGTACAAATTTCCATTGCAAATTTAAGGAATTTAGTAACTAATTTTGAGTTTAAATTGGTTTCCCAGATCGTGTTCTTCGTTCTCGCCGTCGTCTGCGCTTTGGCTTTGGTCCAAGCTGATGACATGGAGGCTGAGGCTAGCGCTTATGCACCGGTACATGCTTATGGAAAGTACCCTGGCTATTATGGTAAAGTTATATGTCGTTCCATGGCTTTTAACGCTTAAAATTTGATACCAATTAAACAGCCAATCCATCCTATGAGTTCGCTTACGGATTCCGTGCCCACGATTCCCCTCAATACTACAAAGGATACGCTGGACACGCCGGGTACGGATATGCTGGGTACGGATACCCCCATTACGGTTACGGCCACGCAGCCAAAGGATTATACCACTACTAAAAAGCCATAAATCCTATCCTGATAGTATTGCTTCTTTCGGACTTCCGTGCAAGAATTCCTTGCTTTTCTAAAATTGTGTGATATTTTCATATTTTCAATAAAAAGGTAACTGGGCGTTGCGCAAAAGTAGTTCTTTCTCTTACTCTTAAGAATAATGCAAGTGTTACGGAAGGATGATAGCGCTACTAAAGTTTTTTAAATCTTTTGTTTACATCATCTGATTCCCAGGCTATTTTTGTTCGTTTTGTCCTAACAAAGAGGGAAATCACAGAAAAGGGGGCTTTTGTCCATGGATAGAACTTTCCTCGTTGTTTTTTCCACTTCATTGTATGAAAAAGGTATAGTGAGAGTGAGAAAGAGGAGAAAGTAGATCACTAGTTTTCAAAGCCGTTGTTGTTGCTAACTTGGTCCCTTCCTTGATTCTAATGACGCCGCGCGTTGCGAATCTGCGCGAATAAGATTCATTATATAAACGAATTTTTGGAAGGAGAAAGTCGTCTTTTAGCTATTACGCGTGTTTTCCTTAGGATAGATTGAACCTGACCACCTGGCACAAGGAAGGCTATACACTTGCCAAGACGCGTTATCGCGTTGTCATCAAGTTCTATTATATTAGTACAAGGAACGAAACGATGAGAAACGGGCTTAAATGTTAAGCCGGGAAAATAGATGATTGTACGCACGAAACCTTGATGGCTTAGGAAAGATAAGCAAAAGCCTGTAGTACCCTTAATAACTTTAAGCAGAGTTTTTACCTCCTTTCGCTTATGGAATTATAGTATATAAGCTCTACTCCACTCTTGTTGTAGTATCGGTTTACGATTCAAAGCTTGATCAAGCAAAACCAAACCAACCAAAGCTCACCATGAACAAAGTAAATATTACTGTAAAGTTATGGTTTTACTTAAAGTTAAATTTTCTTTACGTTTTCTAGTTCGCAGTTTTGATTCTGGCTCTGGCCGTTGCAAGCGCTGTATGGGCTGCTGAAGATTCGGCTGCAATGGACGCCGGAGACATGAACACAGCAGAATCTCATCATTACAGATCCTACGCACCTATCGCTCCATTTTATGGTGGGTACCCTGGCTATGGTGGATATGGACCTTCTTACGGTAATTTCGGGTACACAACGCCAATCTATGGAGGTATTGGAGGCTACGGAGGTTATGGAGGCGTTAGGAGCTACGGGGGCTTCTACGGGGGACACAGCAACTACTTTGGCGGTTCTTATGGAAACTTCAATGGCGGCTATGGTAAGACTTTGCGCAAAGTGTTTTCTAATCTTAAGCTTTACTGTCTTGTAGGTGCTCGTCCTTATTACGGCAACCGTCCCCATGGATATGGCTACAACACTTTCTATTGAAAACTTCAGAACTTTTGAATTTGGGAGACTTTATACCGGCATTCACTTGATTCATTTATGCAGACAATAAATTCGTAAATCCTTTTAGCAAATGTGGTCGAGTCTTTAGCGTACATTTTCATAAGCTTTGGAAAGTAGAAGGAAGAAGTGGTCGAGGCAGAAACTTTTGAACTTTAGTTGGGGAATTATCCTTCTTGCTATTTGAAAGTTGGCAGCAGTCTTGTTTGGTTTGTTTATAATTATAATGAACCAGTAGCAAGATTCAAAGATAGCAAAATAGAATACTGCAAGCCAGACAAACTTGAGGAAAACCGGAAACAACACGGTTATGCTTCTTGATGTAAGCGGTGTATATATACTATGGCGAATAATTACAAAACTGATATTTATCTTTTCCTGTCCCAGTTTTCACGATTCGTAGTCGCCATGTGTAGTTCGTGAAGGAGCTATAGATTCTAGCGGAACATACGATATAACTTTAAAGCTTTTTTTCATCAAAGTACAAATGATTTCACAAACTTAGCCCCGCAGTTCGTGACGGTAGAAGAGTCAATGTCTTGCCAAACCTTCCATGAGGATCTGCTTATTGACTGGTTACCGCTTTGTGAGAAACTACGTACCGAAAGCTTTATCGCTCGTTTTTTGCAACTTCACTGTATGGTGTGTGGTCAACTAAGCTTTACGGCATAGATTGTTAACCTCATTCTAAACTTCCTCGAAATTCCTATTTATTTATTTTTGCAAACCCAAGACAGGAAAGGCAGTATTGCCTTTTTATACATTGACTGCACGGAATATCGAAGCGAACTTCCTGTCCATGCTTTCCCGAAAGTTGTCCTTACTCATATACATGTATGGTACTGCCTAATACCGAGTAAAGTTGTTTGTCAGTCTAGTCTCTTTCCAAGACACCAAGCCGATTCTAAAATACTACAATCTCTAATGTTCTAAACGTATTCCAAACAACTACTATGTCACTACCGACTTCGCGTATCAACATAATGTTAAACGTAAAAGATCAAAGGTGTTTTAATGCATATTCCCAAGCAATATAAGCCATACATAACCAATATAACCATCTAAAAACAATATATAACTAATGTAATACAAAATCATTCGCTAATCATTGGCAAAAATCGAGAGCTTTATTCTTGTTTGTTTGTTACAAAGTTTTCCCTTTTAGAGAGGCCCCATATCAGAAAGTATTGCACTTTCAGTTTTTTATGTCCGTTTTCTCTTCCTTGACTTGGTTACCTAACATAAGTGCCCCATGCCGTCCTTCCTCGAACAACGAGAGCCTCTACCTGTGACAATGCATGAAGCAATCGTTTAAAGGTTTTCCCTGTACTTACAACCCAAAGCCAAACACGTGGAACACTAATTCAAGCTTTACTCGTCAAAGATCGCTGAGTTGTCAGCATGACTGGCAGTTGTGATTTCCCTTTCTGTCTTGACTTTGAAAGTCACAGAAGTATACTCTATGGAGAAGGTTTTTAATCTATCCTCACGCAGAACGCATATGGACGCTCTTTTTTGCGACTACGAATTAGCGCACACTTTCTTTTTAGAACACAGAAACTCCCTTTCTTTCCGTTATTTAGTCCCAGTGTTCGCAAATACGCATATCGGCGAGACTGGTGGTCCAAATGCGCAACGATAACAACGAAGAGACAAGAAGGGACAACAGACGACGCACATTCGGGAAATGGAGTCACCTGCCTCACGATGAGGACAAATGTTAACCAGCCAGGAGAAATTTTGGTAAAAGTAAAAGGGGTTTTACCCGGGCTTTCCAAAATTTTGCCAAAGACAAGGACTTTAACAATGCGATGACCTGCTTTGGAGGTTTGTTATGGTTGGGAAAGAAACAAAAAATATAAGAAAAAAAACATGGGATCCCTGGTGGTGGTTTCGGTAGTTATAAATCTTTCGTTCCGCCATACAATGAAAGAGTTTGTCGTTCCTGATCGCACCGTTGTTGACGTGGAGAAATGCATTATAGCCTCCCCTGCTTCCAATTTTGTTTCGTAGCTGTTATTTTGTATTAAAAAAATGAAGTAGAGCATCGTGAGGCCAATTTCGATGTCCTTTTGGCTTGTCTTTTGGCTTGCCTTCTGGCGGAGGAGAATCTTGGTCAAGTTAACATTGAAG
The DNA here is from genome assembly GCA_022832235.1 of Lepidurus couesii. Lineage (NCBI taxonomy): Eukaryota > Metazoa > Arthropoda > Branchiopoda > Notostraca > Triopsidae > Lepidurus > Lepidurus couesii. The sequence continues at coordinate 17,493 of JAGJRP010000298.1, read as the reverse complement.
CAAAAATAAAAGAAATAGCAATAAAATAAAATAAAGGCTGCACGACAGGCGTTCTCGTTCCAGAATGGACCAAAATAGGAAGGAGTCATGACGACTGAGGGGAAAATGAGGTACAGAATATAGGCATTGAAGCTGAACTATACAGACGTGATAATTACCCTCCTTCTCCTGTTAACAGAGGAGGAGGAGGGCGATGGTAAAAGCGCCATTATGTTCAATTGAACTTTCTCATGGATGGTCTCCTATATAAACGGAGGTGTTGGTCCACAGTTCGACATCAGTTGTTCGCTTGGCTTCTTCAAGCATTGTACTACAACTGGTTCCTCCACTTCAGTCGTTGACACGATGAAGGTATAAGAGAGTTACAGCTTTAATTACAATTAACATTTGTGATTTATTTGTTTTTTACATTTTTTATTGCAGCCGTTCGCCATTGCTTTTGCCTTCTGCTTGATCCTGGCACTTAGCTGGGCTGACGATTTGGCCGTAGGAGCGTCCAAATCTAAAGGCTACGGTAATTATAAATAATTACTAGTATTTTTCATAAAATTTCTGAAAATTACTAATATTGTTGTGACATTGGCAATTGCAGGTGGTGGAGGCGGCGGTTACGGAGGCGGTGGTGGTTATGGAGGCGGTGGCTACGGAGGTGGCGGCCATGGAGGCGGCGGCTACGGGGGTGGTGGCCATGGAGGCGGCGGCTATGGCGGCGGAGGCCACGGAGGAGGTTACCAAAGCGGTAAGATAATTTGAAAATAAATTAAGACGTGTCAACTAACTGCATTTTTATACAATAGGTGGACACGGAGGCGGCGGATATGGAGGTATTAGATAATTCGATGGAGGAATTAAAGAAAAGCGATTAAAAAGACTTACTATGGGCGAAAAAAGGTGGTAGTATTATAAGCTATTGGATTTTAGGTGGTGGATGCGGCGGTGGACACGGCGGCGGTGGATATGGCGGCGGTGGACACGGCGGCGGTGGATATGGCGGCGGCGGACACGGAGGTGGTGGATATGGCGGCGGCGGACACGGAGGTGGTGGATATGGCGGCGGCGGAGCTTACGGTCGCTAATTTCTTGTTAGCGAAGCGAAGTTTCTTCCGAAGCGTCTGCTCCAATATGCATTTCCAGCAGTGCTGTTCTGTGCATCCCCCAGTACTTCTTTTCCTGGTCAAAATTTCTGTAATGCAACAAAAAATATATACTTTATCCATACCCTGAACGACAACAATGGCTTCTTATTACCTTAACGTTTTTCACAGCTGAATTGTTTCGTATTTAGTCAATCCATCTGCCCTCTGTTGGGAGGTCTCTGACACTGGAAAGGTACGTGTGACTTTAGTGACATCTTAAGAATTTTATGCGAGTTATATTCCTTACTTTTTAACAATACTCTTACAACAAATATAAATGCAAAACAATATTCATCGAGTTTAACTCGGAATACGCGCAATATGATGATTTGTAGTGCAACACTTTCGTCAATACATCAGTTTAAAAAAAATATTACAAGTCTTGACGATGTAGCTTGAAGTTGTTTATAATGTCAATGTCATGACATAACAAAAAGTTAACAAGACTAAACTAAAAGTTTGCTTGTTACATTAAAATGAGTACAGTTATATAAAACTCCAATACTTTTTGCAAAGTACGTGAGTCGAGATTATGCTCTAGGATACAAATAAATAGAAAACACGAATTAAAAATTAAATAAATTAGTTTTTATAGTACTTTTTTATATATAAATGTAACAAATAAAAAATGGCCTCCTTTAATAAAAAATAATTTTTAATTACTGGCTCACTGATGACTAATCAAATTATTGATCTGATTAAGAAGGCAAACAACATAATACGTTTATACTAGAGGAAATGACAACCGCAACAATATATAATGACGAAAGCGGTTTAAATATAAATACGGTCACGTATCATATTGGCGTTGATTGATAGTAATAATGTAACAAAAATATAATGACGAAGAAAGTCACCCAACCGACCAGAATTTCTAGAAATTATGAGGTCTAAATAAGGGTGTGACAACAAGGAGTAGAAGGAGTTGAACTGAAGTTCAGCTTTCTCCTGGATGGAAGCCTAATATAAAAGCTGAAATGTCCGTTCAGTTCGACATCAGTTGTTTGCTTGGCTCTTCCAGCTCAACACACTACATCAACCGCTTCCTCCTTCGATCAATCCGCAAAATGAAGGTTAGAAGCTTTAAGTTTTTCAATCTTCAACCGTTTTAATTTAATTTTTGTTAGTCGTACGCAGTTGCTTTTGCATTCTGCTTGGTCCTGGCCCTCGTCTGGGCGGACGATTTGGCGGCAGGAGCGTCGAAATCGAAAGGCTATGGTAAGAAGGATTATTCAATATGTTAATAATATATTTAAATTTGATCAAAATTGTTTAGGAGGCGGTGGAGGTGGTTATGGAGGCGGAGGCTATGGTGGTGGCGGCTACGGAGGTGGCGGCTACGGAGGTGGTGGCCATGGAGGCGGTGGTTACGGAGGCGGCGGTTATGGCGGAGGCGATCACGGAGGTAAATTACTTAAAATTACCGGTTTCAGGAGATTTTCTAATGGTATTTTCTTTACAATTCAAATAGGACATGGAGGATACGGCGGAGGTATGATAGAATTCAGCAAAGCAGTCGAACACTTAATTATTGCTATTAAAGAAATTATGCAATATGAATTAATTAATTTGTGTGCATTTTTAGGCGGCTGCGGCGGCGGTCATGGAGGTGGTGGCTATGGCGGCGGTGGATATGGAGGTTACGGTCGCTAATGTCTTGTTCTTGAAGCGAAAAACCTTTCCTGAAAAATCTTCTCCTTAATGTACAGTCCCAGCAGCGCTGTTGATGTGCATCCCAGTACTTCCTTTCCAGATCAAAATTTATCTTGTGCAATACAAATGTTCTAAAACTATACCATGAAAGTTAGTCAAGACTTCTTACAGTAATATCCGCTTATAAGGCTCCCAAGGCTTCTTGATGGGAAAGAATCACAGATGGTACTTATTGCTTCTGGAATGTACAATTTGTCACCACAGTTTGCTGTAGCAGATGTCCCAAATCAAGTCGTCAAACTTCCGGAAAAAGCTTTCTCGAAAACAGCTTATTAGATTTGAAATCAAACTAAAATATAAGTTCTTTTATTAGCATCAGCTAGTGCACAACCAAATGACAGATTATTAGGTAACGTAATTCTCATATTTGCAAACATCATTTGCATAACGTTAATTAACTACTCACTGAAAACAACTGTGCATTACTTGTGAACTACCTGTTAGCAAGCTCAAGATTACTGTCAAATAATTTTTTCATTAAATGCATTGGTTTTCTCAAAAAATTGCTCCGAAATTCCGCATGCTAACCGCCTATACTGAGCTAAGGTATACGGGAACCTATTGCTATTCAGCAAATTCGTCTGTTTTCAAAAAGGACCATTCTGCTGATGGTTTCTTTATAATAACTTCAAAGCATTAAACAAACTGCATAAATAGTGGCAATGATGCTATAGATTATTTTGTGTAGTTTGACTAACACAAATTCAGAAAACCAGTGAACTTTAACCTACATGAAATCTATGACTGAAATTCGATAAAGCTTGTGGAATAACGCAATTACAATATTAATGCGAGTTAAGGGCTGCCTATAAAGGAACTTTTTTAGCATTGTATAACATTTTTTTGAAAAACAACAACAAAAACGCAAAACCACCTATTTCCTGGAAAAAACCACGCGATTCTAAATAAGAGCAGAAATGCGGAAAACGCGCAATAATAAAAAAAAAGTATATACTTGGGGCTTGTTTTTTTTAAGAAAAATAATAATAGCGTAACGAAATTTATTTTCCCCCCAGCTGCCTTCAATACGACGTTGAAAGTTCCTCAACAGGAGTTTCTCGTTTTCGAATCAACAAAAATAGTCTTCATAACACAATTGAGGAAAAATCGAGAAAGAAAACGGGAACTCAAGCTGAACCATAAGCCTTCTAGTGCTAGGAAACGTGACAATAAAGGGGATGGGACGGCGTCATAATTTCAGTTCAGCTTTCTCATGAATGAATGCTTCTTGCTATAAAAACAGAGGTGTCTATCCAGTTTGATATCAGTTCTTCGCTTAGCTCTTCCAGCTCTGCACAACAACCCCGCTTCCTCCATCAACAACTCCAATTATCAGCACGATGAAGGTACGTATAGAAACTGTAATCTTCATTCATTCGTATCAGTTAGGTTGCATTTCATTGTATTCTAGTCGTACGCAATTGCTTTTGTCTTCTGCCTGGTCCTGGCCCTCGTCTGGGCGGATGATTTGGCTCAAGGAGCGTCCAAATCTAAAGGCTACAGTAATAAGGAAACTTAATTTGTGTTGGAATCAGTTGTTAATACAGTTACTTTAGGCGGAGGTGGCGGATATGGTGGAGGTGGCTACGGAGGCGGTGGCTATGGAGGCGGTGGTTATGGAGGCGGCGATCACGGAGGTAAATTTATCAAATTTAACGAAAGCATCGAACAGTTATCAATTATTTTTCTTTAATCATTATTGTCCAGGCTATGGAGGACATGGCGGATACCAAAGCGGTAAGCTAATTTTGCATAGTAAAGACAAATGTAAACTAAATTAATTTTTTGTTAGGAGGACACGGAGGTGGCGGATACGGAGGTATTGCATAATTCAATTGACGAAAAAGGTCGATATCGATTATCGATAATGCGATATGCGATTATCGAACTTACAAGATTTTTTTATGTTAAAAAATTACTAAAGATTTAACAAAGGACTTTCTTAGGTGGTTGCGGAGGTGGACATGGCGGCGGTGGATACGGTGGCGGCGGATACGGAGGTTATGGTCGCTAATTCATTATTAGCGAAGCGAAACCACTTTTGAAGCGTTTGCTCCTACGTGCAATTCAGCCGTGCTGTTGTGCATCCCGTGTTTCTTTCCTGGTCAAACAATTTTATGCAATACACATCTCGATATCCCTAAAACATTGGAATCTTCTAAGGTTATAAGATTTGGATTGGATGGTTGGATGATTTAGACAAGTTTTAGCGTTCAACTGAAAATTACCTTTACCTGCGCATGGCTATGGGTCCCCCCGACCCAAGATTGGGTGGTATTATCTGCTCGCCGGCAGGGGTTTCTCCAGGTACCACCTGGGTCTCTGTGGCCCACTTTAGCGGATACGAGGATACACTAACTACACCTAACTAGCCAATCGAAGGCGACAAATCGACTGAGATCCAACGACATGATCCTACAGAAGACTGCCTATCCCGGGTCAATCTGGCCCACTATAACGAAGACGAGGACTCTTCCTCATCTGAACCTAACTAGCTTAACCCAACGAAAGACGAAAAACGTCGACGTAGAAAAGACCACAGTCGAGGGTGACGGAACCCAGAAGAATCTTGAGTTCTTGAATTTCGCGATCTTGAATCTTGAGTTTCGCAATCTTGAATCTTGAATTCCGCGTACTTGAATCTTGAATCTTGCGATCTTGAATTCCGCGAATTTGAATCTTGAGTTCTTGAATTTCGCAATCTTTAGTCTTGAATTTCGCGATCTTGAATCTTGAATTTCGAGATCTTGAACCTGGAATTTCGTGATCTTGAATCTTGAGTTCTTGAATTCCGCAATCTTGAATTCCGGGATCTTGAATGCTTCATTCGCCAGTTGCTTTCCATAGTTGAGTAAAGATGAATCGCACGCCAGGAAGTAGGTTTCAATACGTCTTTTTGCCCCTTCCTTGGTCAGAACAAGTTGGAGAATTATGTTTGAAGAACGAGGAGAACTTTATATCCAGTATCTTACAGAAGTTCTAAAGCGGTTGACGAAGGAAGAAGCCGACATTCTAAAGCGTGACCCGTGAAAAGTAAACGAAATTAAAGCTTAAAAGAAAATTCAAGAAACCAAACTGCATGTATCTCTGCTCTTTTCGGTCCTTTGAAGTGATCTTGAGATTGGCTATGTAATCTTGTGACCCATCTTCGGCTGACTTCAAAATAGGCTTCTAATTGCTTGCCTGGGACGAGAAATAATGAGTATTAAAGACTTACAAATGTAAATTTAAAACATTACACTACCATCACTCCGACGCTCACCAAGACCGAAATCGAAAAACCGAAGAAAACCAAGACCGAAATCGAAAAACCGAAATAAAACAAGACCGAAAAACCGAAATCAGGTTCGGAAGGAGATGTCGCCTCTGTCCTTTGGCGCTCTTGGATAGATCTTCGGCTGACTTCAAAATAGGCTTCTATTTGCTTGCCTGGACGAGAAATAAGGAGTAATTAAAGACTTACAACCATGAATTTAATGTGTTACTACATTACTCCGACGATCCCCAAGACCGAAATCGAAAAGTCGGAAAAAACCAAGACCGAAACACCGAAATCAGATTCGGAAGGAGTGGTCTCTGTGACTTTGTCCTTTGGCCATCTCGGATAGATCTTCGGCTGACTTCAGAATATAGGCTTCCAGTTGCTTGCCTGAAAGAGAAATAATGAGTATTAAAGACTTACAAATGTATATTTAAAGTTACTACCATCACTCCGAAGCTCCCCATGACAATTAAATTGAATACTGAAGTTAGGTTCGGAAGGAGATGTTGACCTCTTGGAGCAGGATTGAGCGAGTGTTCTCTTCGCCTTCATTATTTTGAACGCAAAAACTAGAAGAAAAGAGAAAAATGTCAGTATCGTGTAAAAAAACATGGCAATCATAGCACATATTGGCGCCTGGATGTTTTCCTTACAGGTATAGTTTATAGAAAATGCTCTTCATTTGAGCAAAAAAGCTTTACAAATTTGACCAAAAGATGCGGCAGATTTAGTTGAAATAAAACAGCCCTGGCCAGAACTGTTTTACCCTTCCAAATCCAAAAGCTTCGCTTTAGCTAGCATAAGTTCAGCTTCATTCGCACGAAATCAATTAACAAAAAGTGAAAAACTTAAAAAATAAACGCGGATGATCGCAAAAACATACCCAGAGGAAAACACCTCAAAACGAATGGGAAAAAGAGAAAATGTACAAACAGGTACTTCCCTTTTGAGACGGCTGAAACCAGTTTGTAGACTTCCGGTGACCAAATAAAAAACAACAACACAAGTTTCACACGTTTGAGACGTTGGCCAAGTCGACCTCACTTCTTCCTTGCGACATCGTTTGAACTTCGCAACCCCTCATTCACCCCCACTCTTCTTTCACCACCTTCCACCCTCTTTACACGATCTGCGTTTTTGAAAGGTCCTGCAAGCAAACATTGGGAAAAAAAGTTAGTCGAAAACTTATACAAACGAGTAAAAACTACACCTTCAAACTAACGTTTTCTTGACAACCAAAACCCCTTTCTGAATCTGTTTAAACTTTAAAAAAATTCTTACCTTGACCTCACGAACTCTCTGGCTCCCAAAAGTTGACTGCCATCGGCAGATCTTGAAAAACACCGCGGAATTGAAGAAAGATCACAAAGGAGCAAAGGCCTATAGAAAAAACGGGACGGTTTTCTTTGTTGCACTTTTCTTGAAACACTGGGAATTGAAGAAAGGGGACAAGGGATCAGCCAAATGCTTCCACAGACGAAACTTCCATCCCTGCCTGGGCTGCGTTCTTCAGTAGAGGCTCCCCAAATCCGTTGACCACCCGATGACCATAGAAAAGCTTCGCTGTTACCATTAAAGACCTAATGAATGGCAACAACGAAGACTTTTCGCCGCCCAGGAAGTTAAAAGTTGCGGCAAAAGACCTAACCGGCCAACAACACTTTAACTCCTGGCATACCTGTTCCTTCTGGTTCTCCTGACTCCCACAGAAGGTTAAGTTGCTACCTCCAAGTAGCAGAAGATCAGTTTAGCAGATTAAAGTTGCAAATTTTGTCGACTGCAAGGATGATGTAAGGCAGGGATAAAGTAAATGAAGGGATGAAGAAGTTTTGTTTTGTTTTTTTTTACTGGCGTAGGCCCAACCGCAGTCATGTGCCAAACACCACACTTAACAATTTAAACGCGCACTTGAATTGTTTCGAGGATTTCGGAGATAACACTTAATCAGATTGTTAATGTTCAACTCAGTATGCTGTGATACGGCACGGTTTTCGTTGTTGCACTTTTCTCGAAGCACTGGGAATTGAAGAAAGGGCACAAAGGATCAGCCAAATGCTTCCCACAGATGAAACTTCCATCCCTGCCTGGGCTGCGTTCTTCAGTATAGGCTCCCCAAATCCGTTGACCACCCGATGACCATAGAAAAGCTTCGCTGTTACCATTAAAGACCTAATGAATGGCAACAACGAAGACTTTTCGCCGCCCAGGAAGTTAAAAGTTGCGGCAAAAGACCTAACCGGCCAACAACACTTTAACTCCTGGCATACCTGTTCCTTCTGGTTCTCCTGATTCCCACAGAAGGTTAAGTTGCTACCTCCAAGTAGCAGAAGATCAGTTTAGCAGATTAAAGTTGCAAATCTTGTCGACTGTAAGAATGATGTAAGGCAGGGATGAAGTTGATGAAGGGATGAAAAGTTTTGTTTTTTTACTGGCGTATGTAGGCCCAACCAGTCATTTGCCAAACACCACACTTAACACTTTAAACGCGCACTTTAATTGTTTCAAGGTTTTCGAAAGATAACACTTAATCAGTTTGGTAAAGTTTAAAGTTACTATGCTGTTATAAAGCTTCTAGCTGAATAACAATGCTCGAGAAAAGCACGTCTGCACTAACCGCATGCTAAGAAGCAACTGGCGAAACAACGTTGCTTCGGGCTTCACTTCCGTTCAGTGGCAACGAAAAAAAAGATACAAACTTGTGAATCGTTCGCCTGAACTTGTCCCAACCCGTTTTGTTCCATACGAAATATGTTAATTTATCGATGTCATGACGAAAAACGTTTCAAGTAGCTTACATTTGTGTTTTTCTGTCTTTTTAACAAATAGACTAGCAGGAATGCTATTCTTCTGGGAAGTGATGGCAATTACTGCGATTTTAAAGAATTATGAATAATTACAAGACAAAATACAAAAAAATCATATATCGGCTTACAATTTTCTGGTTTTTGCATGAAAGGGGAGCAAATAACTTACTATGGTCAAGGAGAACGCGAGATAAAGAAAGAAGACTTCATGGAAACTAGGTCTGAATGAAGTAACTACAACATGTAGGAGATTTGCAGTGATTAACTTGGAAACATTCGCTGGGAAACTACTAACAAAGCGAAAAAGAAGCAAACAGTGTTTTGATATTCTTCGTTTATTGAAACCGCTTTGTTTATTCAAACCTGCTATAGAGCTTTTGCCAAATTACGCCTCTCGCGGCAAGAGTTGGCGAAATCCGCCATTTTGAGTACATTTAAGTTAAGGTAAACAAATAACAATAAACTGTTTTCCGTGAATAGTTTGGTTTTGCTTTGTGTCTTATTGTGTCGTTTTGTTTGTTTACCTGAGCTACTTGTAAAAGCTGTAAGCAAAACCAAGTTATTCACGGAAAACTGTTTGTTGTTGTTTGTTTACCTTAACTTAAATGTACTCAAAATGGCGGACTTCGCCAACTCTTGCTGCGACAGGCGTAATTTGGCAAAAGCTCTATTGAAAGCCCTACATCGCAACGGTCCAACACTTCAATACTGTGATAACACATCCATTTTTTCCCATTTTTTTTACAGTTAAACATCCGCTGGAGTATGACATTCGCAGAAAGGAATATAATCTTGGTCTGCGGTATGTACTCCAATAAACTCACTGAGACGGACGATTGCATCGCCTGTAGCTTCGACCCGTATAGTCGTCTCATTTTCCAAAACATCCACAACACCTTCGCAAAAAAAGCCCCATCATCACTAAATCAAAAACAACATTGAAAAAATACCTATTGAGTATTGCAAAGGCTCTGAAAACAACGTAGCCACGCCCTTTCGGACCTTGAACTGCTTCATACACCCCAACGCCTCCAATATCTTAAAAATTATCAAGACTTACTACTTTTCTCACCCTAAAAACAACTTCTTACTTCAACCAATTCTCTGGCATGAGCAATCTGGATCACGGGTGCAAACCGCTCTCCCAGTTCGGCAATCGTAATACCGGGTTTCAACATTGCATGACTGAGTAACGCCCCCAACATTCGGTTCAAAACTTTCCGATTGACTGTCCCGTCAATTCGCACCCAGGGTCGCACCAATACGAAGATCTTCTCTCTTGAAATAGCACAAAAAAAAAGACAAAATCTTACAGTAATTCCCCCAAAATGTTCTTACTCTGGTTCAAACGGTTTTGAAGATTCAGCGACTTTGCGTTCCACTTTCTTCCGCGAGCTTCTGCGCACTGGCTCCTCAATTTGGTCTTCGCTGATCGCAGGACCTTCGATTTCCATGCTGCTGTCCAACGCAGGTTCGATATCCGAATCAATCTGATCTTCTTTGGTCATAGAAGCCTCTACAGCATTCTCCAACGCTGATTCACCAGTTTTTTCTTCTGTGGGAGCTTCAGGAATCGCTTGTTCGTCCGCTGTGGATGGCTTGTTTCCCAGCATGTAAAACTTCTGGAGTGGCGCGGCCAACTTTTCCTTCTGAAGTCGCAACAATCGGAAAGAATGGACCGCCCACGGAGTGGCGCACGCAGTAGCGGCTAGACGCGTGCAAGCCACGCCTACGCGTACCACATGCCCCGCTTCCATGAGCAAACTAACGTGATTCGCCAACGAAAACTGACCCATTAGCTCCCCAACCCGCTCCTACGATAAAAAATCCCAAAATGAACTAGAATTCGAACATCATTAAGTTAATTTCACCCTAAGTTGCGAGCCCAACAGGCCCATTTCCTGCGCGTCAACAAGAAGACCCATAATACGCATAGCATCTTGAATTTCTGCGCCTTGCAAGCCTTTTTCTTCATACAGTTCGTTAATATGCTCCAAAGACGGCGCAGGATGGGGCAACAATCTGCAGAGAATAGATCGAAAGCGTTAAAGAATTGATCGAAAGATAGCAAATGCACATTACGTTTGAATGCGGTTGATAATCTCGTGTTGGAGCTCTTTGGAGATGGGTTCCCATGGTTGGTAGGAAGGGAAACTGGTCTTTTCGCCCTGCGAATCGCCATATGTCCGCATCCGGAAGTACACTTTGCATTGGTTGAGTACAAAGAAGTCATAAATGTGTTGCGAATGAACGCCGTCGCCTGCATCAGGCTTGCCGACCATCTCTTCCCGCATCATGTGTAACGCCAAGCGCGATGAGGACTTGACAAAGTTGGATTTCTGAAGACGCTTCTCGCCAGTACTCTCCCCTTCAAAGCGAACGACGCTAACCGGCCCTAGCCCTAAGCTTCCTTTTCCCTCCATAAGCCGTTCCTCTTCTGAAGGCTCAAGACAGCGTTTCTTGACTTTTTCTGAAACGAGCTCCTCATTCGCTTTGCGCTTCTTGGAAGGAGACATGTCTAGTTCTTCCGTCTTACTGGCTTCTTCAACCTCCTCTGCTGCTTCTATGCTCGGCTTCTCATTAACGTCCATGATGCTCTTAAAGCGCTTTATAAAAAAATAAATAAAAAAAAATAAAAAAAAAATGAAACGTTTCATTTTTAAAAACTTTAAGTAAAGGAGATGAAGCTTACTTCCATAACGCGATTCACGTGTTCCAGGCCGGTACTAAGGTTAGGATCCATCACAATAATTTGGTCCGGCACAATTGTCGTAAACGTCAGCTAAAACGCGTAAAAAAAATCCATTTAAACAGTTATAAATCGATTTTATTAAGTTATGAAGACATTTTTACCCTATGATTGCACATCAAGGAGACAATCATCGCTGCATAGCCTCCTTGCAAGTGTCGATCCGTTAGACACGTTCCCCACGCATTAGATTCGAATACTTGCTCGGACTCAATGGCTACACGTTTTGCTGGTACATCAGCCTTTGATTCTTTCTTTGAAACCTTCTCTGTGTCTGTCCCCGACGATAAAGAAGGGACAGGTTCTTCTGTGGCTGGTAACTCGACAATTTTGGGTTTATCCAGTTTGGGCTTGAACACGCTGGTTAGCAAACTAACGCATTGGCCAAACATCGCATACTGGTACCGAGTAAGGAACAAATGGACGTATCTACCAACAAAATAAGAATAAGTTACATTTAACTTAAAAAACATTCAAGTTAAAAAAAATTTTTATATATATATATATTTAACTCATATTTTTAAATATTTACGGGATTTACTTCTTCGTTCTAACTTACGAGCTGGACAGTTTATAAGGGTTGGATGATAGTGGTAAATGCTCAGCAGCTTTGTTCTTGGTATATCCCCTATGTTTCCGCACTGCAAGGATCATTTCTGAGCGCATTTTAGCGAAGGTGGAGCGCAGCAGACTATCTGGGTACTGTTCGTAAATGCGAAATAATTGATGGCCCCATGACGTCTTTTCCTTTGAGCAGCACATTGAGCTCTAAAAGAAATACGAAAAATGCATATAAATAAAAAAATGGATTTAAAAAAAAAAGAATTAAATAGTAAGAAAAAAAATAGATTTTTTTTTTTTTTGGAGTCTGCTTACATGTATAACGTTATAGATGACCCTTGCACGGATATCAGTTAGGTTATCGACTTCTTGGATAGTCTTCCGTTGCTTGATGGTTCCTTTGGGTACCGCGATCACAAATCGCTTTCTGTGGATAACAATACGAGACTTTTGATACTGAAAAAATGGGCAATTTTTCGTTTTAATTCACCTAAACTCGCTGACGGTCAAGGGAAACTGGAATCCTTGGCACGTAGCGTTACTAGACCAATTGGTTGCGAGCCATTCCACTAAACTCCTGAAGCGTATCGCAGCTTCAGCGTTCGCTTTATCCCTTCCCATGATTGTGCGTTCAGCTGCCGTCATAGGACGCTATAAAACAGACGATTTTTGTAGCAATTTATGTTTAATTTGTATTTAAATAGTAATCTACCCCAACGAGCTTCTCCACTTCAGGGTTACGCTGGATTTCCTCCAAGACCATAGCCAAGTTATAGGCTGTGCTCGCGTTTTTCATCATGTAGAGCATGCGGCGTTGGCAAGCCCGTGACGTTTTATTCTTCGAATCCTATGAAAATCGTAATAAAAATAAAACAAAATAATAATCGTAATTCGCTAATGTGTTGATTAAGGCTCCCGTATACCTTAGCTTATTGATAGGAACAATTCACAGATGGCACTAGTAGTTTTTGTCGTTTTGCGAAAGACTTGCGTAAGAAAGTAAGAAAATAAATAGACAGCTAATTGCGGGCAAAGTTTCTACGTTTGTTTTGCTTCTGAAAAGTACGATTTGTTACCACAGTTTGCTGTAGCAGCACAATGTAAAAAATCAAGTCGTCAAACTTTCGGAACAAGATTTTTCGAAAACGGCTTGTCAGATTTGAAAACTATCTAATGCAAAAATTTTCTTTTGTTAGCAGCTAGTGCACAACCAAAGAACATATTTTTAGGTCACGTATTTCTCATAGTTGCAAACTTCATTTGCATATTGCTAATTAACTACTCATTAGAAAAAATCGTGCTTTGGTTGTGCACTAGCTGTGGGCAAACTCAAGAGCCTCGTAAAAGAATTTTTTCATAATATGCACTGGTTTTCTCAAAAAAGTGTTCCGAAATTCCCCATGCTAACCGCCTATACCGAGCTAAGGTATACGGGAGCCTTAAAAGGAAGGATTTTTACCGGATATCGGCTGTGGAGCATATCTCGCACGTGGAAGAAGCTAATCATCTGACTCCGCGAGTAAGGCATGACGTAAGTACCAGCAATCTTACACAGCAATAGGAATGCGTCTTCACTAGCATTCCAGTCCACACGCCTTTGTAAAAAAAACAGTTTTAAACAGGATTAATCAGAAAAAAAGAGGAACTCACAGCTTGTCCATAGCTTTGAGAGCTGCTTTATCCACTTCATCATAGTAAGGCTGCTTGCGTTCTGTTCGTTTTCGTTGGACCATGCGCACTACTTGATCAGGGCGACGTCTTTTCACGCTCCGGGACAAATGGACGTCCGTGGAAGAAGCATTACCAATGGCTGTAGTGTTGACTGCCATTTTTTGGTTCACGCGAGGAATACCTTTGCTCGTATGGGGAACGTTGGGCTGTTTCGACACCAAGACAGCCTTCCCTCCCTAAGCCCAGCAATTTCTTAATTAATTAAAAATGTTAGGATTCAAATCTTTTAATCGTACGGCTGCAGTGAGGTTCTTCTTCAAGCTCGGCAGCCTGCCTGGGGCAATTTGTATTGCATTTGCACTTCCCTCAGTAATACTCGAAAGCCAATCCTTTCTCTAAAAAAAAAAAAATTAAAAAAAAAAAAAATATTACAGGAAGGAATTATTCAAACAATCTTACCAGGTTTGTTCCTGCTAAACTATCCTGAAGACCTTGCATTTTCGTATGGGACCAATTACGTTTCAAATGCCTAAACATGCAACGAAATAGCAAATAAATTATTTGAAAAAAATTTCCTTTTATTTTTAAAATTATTTTCAATGAAAAAGGATTGCAAATCTTGAGATATAGTTACGCGAAGAACGCAGAATCGTATCCAGCCGCGCCTAAATGATCGCCAGGTAACGTTCCCGTGTCACACAAAGGGGCTTCATCTGGTAAACGAGCCTGGAGGCGTTCTACCATGCTAGGTTTCCTATCCAACACTTCCAGAACAATGCTGCTTCCCTGAGCGCAGGAATATCCACCTGAGAAACCGAAAAAAACTTCATTAAAGAACCATTTTCTCAAAGATAGGGACCCTACCTAATGGTGTGTTCATGCAAATGGTCCATACGTCGTACCAATACTGTGAAATGTCCTCTTCTTTGGTAAAATAGTACTCTCTGGGCAAATAGACTGAGTCTGCAGTGATCTGATGGTAGCCTGGACCTGACGTCGTGGTATCCAAGATCTTCGCTCGACGATTCACGAACATAAACACCTACGAAAAAAAATAAAATAATTAATAAAAAGTCCATTCATAAAATCACTTTTCTTTCAAAAATCAAAATCTAGCAAGAAAAAAAAAAAAAAAAAAAAAAAAAAAAACAAAGAAAAGAATAAAATAATAAAAAAAAAGTCCATTAAAAAAATAAATTTTATTTGAAAAATAAAAATCAAGCAAGAAAAAAAAAAAAAAAAAAAAAAAAAAAAAAAAAAAAAAAAAAAAAAAAAAAAAAAAAAAAAAAAAAAAAAAAAAAAAAAAAAAAAAAAAAAAAAAAAAAAAAAAAAAAAAAAAAAAAAAAAAAAAAAAAAAAAAAAAAAAAAAAAAAAAAAAAAAAAAAAAAAAAAAAAAAAAAAAAAAAAAAAAAAAAAAAAAAAAAAAAAAAAAAAAAAAAAAAAAAAAAAAAAAAAAAAAAAAAAAAAAAAAAAAAAAAAAAAAAAAAAAAAAAAAAAAAAAAAAAAAAAAAAAAAAAAAAAAAAAAAAAAAAAAAAAAAAAAAAAAAAAAAAAAAAAAAAAAAAAAAAAAAAAAAAAAAAAAAAAAAAAAAAAAAAAAAAAAAAAAAAAAAAAAAAAAAAAAAAAAAAAAAAAAAAAAAAAAAAAAAAAAAAAAAAAAAAAAAAAAAAAAAAAAAAAAAAAAAAAAAAAAAAAAAAAAAAAAAAAAAAAAAAAAAAAAAAAAAAAAAAAAAAAAAAAAAAAAAAAAAAAAAAAAAAAAAAAAAAAAAAAAAAAAAAAAAAAAAAAAAAAAAAAAACCTACGAAAAAAATAAAATAATTAATAAAAAGTCCATTCATAAAATCACTTTTTTTTTCAAAAATCAAAATCTAGCAAGAAATAGACTGAAAAAATGGCAGTTGTTAAATTATGATTTAAAAAAAAAATTAACAAGTAATTTTTTTAATTTTTTTTTAATAAGTAACAAGTTCTTACCTGATCTTTTTCTTTGAGACTGCGAGGTCCAAACTGCACTAAGCCAACGAAGCATAACCTCGTGGCGACTTCGTGGATGGAGAAGAGATATTTGCGTGAAAAGAGCAGTAACTGTCGAATATGCAACGGCAGCTGGTAAACCAAGTAGTGCTGCTTGACAGGATGCTGGAGCCACTCCTCCAGCCCTTCAATCTTGAACGACAGCAGAACCAGTTTGACGAAAAGCGACAATGGCGTCCGTAGCAAGACGTCACAGAAGAAACACCATCCTGTGGGCCACCCTTGATGCTGGGGCAAAGGCGGCAGGAACATGGACCAATGAACTTGGGCTCGGTAAAGCCGAGGTAAATTTTCGGGCAATTCCGAGGCTGCCAAGGTGGGTTCTTGCGTCACCAAGCTCGCCACGGCTTCAGCTTGGTCCAGATTGGGTTCGCCAGCATAATTGTACGTCAAATAGAACAAGAACTTGTGCAGTTCTCTCATACGAACGAACTTCGGTTCTATGCCGTATTGTCTTCCATATGCCTTTCAAAGATGTTTTCAATTATACGAAAACTCAAGTTATACGTGTGTTTTTACTCTGCTCCAGGGTTTGCTGTCCAATACTGGCAACGGCGCTTGAGGAACAGCCGTCAGTTCTTTGAGTTCCCAAACACTGCTTTTCAGGGAATCCATGGAAGGAACTTGAGCTGCTTCAGGCCAACTGACGGAAACCGCCTTGTCTTTTGCTTCTTTTTCTTTCATTTGCTGCATTAGGTTAAGCATTTCGCGGTTAGGCGCCAAAAACTTAAGCTTGGCTTGCTCCACTGCTGAGCGAATAACGGAATTATCTTAAAAAAAAAAAAAAAAGAAAAAAAAAAAAAGCATGCAAACGGTCTGACTATTTCAAGGAAATTGAGACTTTCGCACTGTTTACCAGCAGTTATCGAAGGATGGCAAGTGAAATGCAATGCCTTTTCCTTTTCCCCGGATTTGAGCACTACTTTTATATTCTTGAGATGTCTGTCTTTGGCTAAGCGCTGCAAAATGCGTTGCAAAGATTTACGGTCCATCCGCTCTTTAACGCCTTCCTTCGCTTCCTCTTGCGATATTAACTACACAAAAAACAAAAATTTGAATTAAAAAATCTGTAGTAAAATTTCAAAAAATCCAAGGTAAGACCTTAAAAAATAAAGAAATATAATAATTGAAACATAAGTTAATCGCATAATAAAAATGTCTCAAAAACTGTAAAACGATTTGGCAATAATAAAAAAAATCGAATAAATAAATAATAAAAATATCTCAAAAAAATAATCTAAAACGATTTTTTTTTAATAGATTAATCGGCGTAGGCAATAGCCTATTGCCAATCTATATATTAGTCGCTTGATGTACAAAACTTAACAACATTGAGCTAAATTACAGGGGGAGGAGGGGAGGGAAGAAGGTAAGGAAAGGGAGGGTATGTTGAAGGAAATTTATCTAAAACGATTTGAAATGAAAGAACGTATGAAATAACCAGAGCTGCAACGAGCGCGCTCAAACAAGAGCGCGCTCGCAATGTCGCGAGCGAATGTGCGAGCGCGCTCCTTTTCAATTTTTTGGGAGCACGAGCGCCGCTCGAAAGCACTGAGCGCGTGCGC